>CABFOQ010026627.1:0-13424 GCA_900660455.1 Gephyroberyx darwinii | reverse complement strand
TGCTCCTCAGTGTGAATGCACTTAGCTTCGGGGACTAATATGCTTTGTAAAATATGTGCATCCTTACTGGCAATCAACCATGCACATGCCTGTTCAGCGATCCCCGACACTGCACAGCAATGCGTTCTTCAAGTGTGAAGCCATGTACGTGCACGCGGGTTCCACTGGCTATCATGCAGCGCACCGTACTACATAAACACTCACAGTGTGAGGGATGCACACATGGCAGCAGACCAAATAAAGACCATTTATCACCAGCTCTCCAGAGCCCATTATTTTTCATTCCCAACTCATGGGAGAGATAATAAGACACGTTCAATTTCTGTCAGCTGATGGATAGGCACCCCTGCAGGCAGACACGCCTCCTAAATATTGTCTGTTTGCCTGGCGACACACACACACACACACACACACACACACACACACGTTTTTAATTAATACACTTAACGCAGGCTTAGGGAGACATATTGTACACGGGAATGTCTGCTGACACAGACACACACACACACACACACACATCACAATCAGTGCAAGTTCTTGCTCCAATGATCCTGACTTATCCTGACAGCAATATTATAGACATGCTATTGATTTCACCTCTCTCTATCCCCAACTTCCCCTCATACTCTTGTCTGCTCCCTTGTCCCTCCTCCTCCTCTGCCCATGTTGTCTCCTCCTAGATAGTATTCACATACCGATGAGTGATAGGCTCTTTGTCAGCGAGTAGATTATTGTTGGAGGAATGGAGGGAGGGCGCAGGGTCGCGATCCATGAGATAAAGCCTTTTCTCCCTCTCTGTTTTCCCGCCTTCCACCTGAGATCTTGCATTTAGGAATACGATTCCTCTTCTTCTCCGAGTGAGAGATTACCTGCTGCCCCCACAGCTGGACGTTGACATCTCAAGACAGAGGGTAGAAAGCAGAAAGCGTTTCCCCATAATCGCCTTTCATTTAATTCTTGCAGGGGGACTTGAGCTCTTGTACGTCATTAGGTCTGTGTACAAAGCACAATGGACCCATTGAAATGTGCCTAACCGTACAAGCTGCTCACTTAGAAGAAATCAGGCATGCCTCAGCTGGCTTTAGCATACAGAATGTGCAGTGGACCATCTGTGCAGATTTCCAGATTGGTCTCAGATTGATGCCCTGTTGGCACAGTGGTAGTAACAAGCTACCGCCGTGAGCCAGTGTGACACTCCCCGTGGTGAAATTACACTTTCAATTAGATGGGGAGCTTTGAAATGCCTGGTGCACCTACATCGTACTGTATGTTCGCTGGTAGCCATCGGCGTACTGCTGCATCCATCTTTGCTACAACATTGCAATAGTTCAAGAAGCATGTAAAAAAAAGGTAGACTTCTGCATTGGCTCCATCTGTCCAAAGAATGTCAGGATAACCTTACTATGCCCAACACTACTCAGCAGCAGTCCAATGTGATGGATACAAAGGGTCTTTCATAATATACCTGCTCACGTAACTGCCTGGCGTGCCACCGAAACAACACACTCCAGGGATTCGGTGTTTAAGACACCCGAGTTGTAGAAAAGAAGCACGACGCTCAGAGGGAACAGGGTGTATTTGTGTTACTGAGTGAACCCTCTTAATTGCCGATAATGGTGGAACTGCCGGGGCAGTCAAGCGGAAAATGAAGACTCTATTACTGTGAATTGTAATTTGAAGGTTTTCCGAGGCACTATTAATTGCCAGTCTTTTACCAAAGGAGAGGTTAATAGAGGCATTATATTGTAGCCAACAAGGGAGAGAGAAAGAGAGAGACTTTTGACATTCTTTAATGAAACAGGTCTTACCTTGAAATACTGAAAGCCAGTAGGACATGGTGATAAAACCTTACACTCTCCCTGTCTCTTCGTCACACACATACGGACGGATAAGGAACTAAATATAAATGAAGATTAACAATTGCACAAGACAAAAAACGTACACATGAAGCACATGCAACCTGTTCAGTTCCAAGACGTTTGACTGCATAGTATAGTATAGTAAACACACAAGAAGTATTTGTAATCTCATCTGTGTTTTTTCAGTGTTTGTCACCCAAAGGCACAGTATCAGAACTTAATTATGACTTCCAGCAGGATTTAAAAGAAAAATCCAAACCTAAAAGACAAGATTGTTAAAAAAAACAGCTAATGGCGATGTACCTCGTATTTCTGGGCCCATTTTGTTGTTTGTTGGTGTATTATTATTCTTTCCATGGATAACTGGCCAAACATAGACAATGTGGCTTCACGTCAAGATATTATTGCAGCCGATACAAGAGTTTGATAGCAGAATATTTTTCAGCTATCTGAAACATCAACCGTAAACATTAGGTTTGGGTGTCAGCTTGTCAGAATCAAAGCTCAAGGGCTTCCTGGTCTTTATTGCAGCCATCTAAATCAGAGACCGATTTGCACTGGGAAATGGCAGGTGGATGCAATTAACTGGTCTTATCTGGTAGGATAGAAAACCAGCAGGGCTCTGGGCACCGATAACCACGATTAAAAACCCAACGTTCAACAATCATACAGGGAGAAATCCATCGTAGAAGAGGCAGACATAAAAACGTCTCCACTGACACTGACATAAGCCCCAATAGACCAGAATGCAATGTGGCCATGAGACATTGCGTTTTAAGTAAGGGGCACCGCCACAATCATAGATATAAATCAATATTCACAGCTATATTTATATGGCCATATGCCTTTGATTGAAAGCATTCTCTGGGGGTTGTCAAAAGGCATTCTGGGAAATGCAGTCACTAACTAAGGTATGAGTAGACAAGGCAGGTTGAGGGAAAGTGGGTACAAGAGTACAGTAAAGTAAATTACAGCACATCACAAAATAACTCCTAGTATGCATTGAACACCACAGATTGATGATACATAACAGGGTGGATGCTATGAACAAGGAACTCAAGTATCAGACACTTACTATCAAGAAGTCAAAAGGTTTATTACATGCAGCATGGAGAGAAATCAGACTCAAACAGCATTCAAGCATTTATCTGCCCCTCTGAGAGAAGGCAGGGTCTTTATATTGTTTTTTAGCTTTATGACAGGTCACAATAAGGTCACCAGGAGAGACAAAACAGTGTTGGAAGACAAATCACTTGAAACCACTTAGTGTCCGGCCCCAGGTCATATAGATAACCTTGGAACCACTCAGTGTGCAGCCCCAGGTCATATAGATAGCCTTGGCGACACCGCTAGGCTTTAGGTCGTCTTTCACTTGGCGTGAACCAGGGACGAACATTCATTCATTGATGTGTCTACCTGAACACAGAGTAAGTGAGCAGAATACAATATGGTTACACAGTTCTATAACTCAAACAGAGGAAGCGAGGTAATTATATTTCACATCGGCCACACCAGGCCTTGAGCCAAGACAGATGGGACAGGTCAAAGCAATGTAAGACAAAACATAATGTCTACACCATATACATTGTTTGTGAAGGGAATATCAGTATCCTTGAGCGAGGTCCTTGAAGTGGGAATTCTCAAAACTCCTATTGTTTCCTTCTTAGGTGCTCAGCGCTCATGGCTGTGATCTTCCTGCACTGCACAAACCAGAGATCACCTCACCTCGCCAATCAAACAGCTTCTTTTCTTTGTCTATTCAGCCACGATGGTTATCGCTGCTCATGCTAACTACCTAGTTCTTATTCCAAACAAACTTCCTGTGTTCCAGAGGACTTTTTGAACGAAAGGCCTACCCAACACCAGGTGTTTAGAAAAGCAAGTGTAAAACCTTTAATGAACTGCCTATAGGTTAGATCAGTATTGTGTTACATCAATCCACAATAAAAAAAAATTGACATTTATTTCTATGAAAATGAAGTCTACCTTCTGGCTTAAAGATGTGAGTTTTCCCCTTTGCCTACCAAAATTGCCCAGTTTCTGAAAGGTAGAAGACAGCAGATTTCAATCCCCCTCTTCTCAGTCTACCATCAAAAAAGGAAACTTGCACAGACAGTGAGGTTGCAGTGTAAGGGTTTCAAGCCAATCAGTTGTGCTTACTTCTTGGTTTTCCCCTCTACTGTCTCTGGGAGGCCCATTTAATGATGCAGCCACACAAGGTATCTGAGCAAACTACTCCACCGAAGTAACTGAAGGTTGAAGAAGACTGCCTCTTCCTGCGCCCAGGCTCTACCCCAAACCCCAGCCATGTATTCCCAAGCAGACATCACACTTTGAAACAATTAAAGTATTTAAAGCATCAGGGAAAGCTGGAGGTCAGACCTAAATCACCATCCCTCCTCAGTGGGGAGGGACTTGTCAGATCCTCCCAGCAGATTGACCATATGGTACAGCAGTAACTCCAAAAGACACAAAACAGCTATCAGCCCTCATTCCTGTACCAATGGTTGCTGATAGGACTGCAGCTTTAGCCAGTGATGGCCCAGCAAACCCAATATCTTCTGCATTCACTATAAATAAGCTGACATCATTTTCAAATGAAATTACATAGATCATCTTTATCTTTAAATGCTGCCCCATAGTTTCCCCGTTACCACAATGAGAAAATGACACGCTGGTAATGGTCATGTCATGTCATTAGGAAACACACACCCTAAAGAAAATGTATAATATGTATTTTGATTTATGCATTCTGTGTTTTAAAAAATGTAATTATGTAATATGCCAATCAAAGAGGATTACAAGTTTGTGATGTTGGTTTATGCTTGAATAGGAAGATTTCCATTAGTCTGGGTCTCAGTGGAGCGTTTTAGTGTCTAATGATCTAAATGCTGTTTCAGAGGCTTTTCCACCTTGACAAGAATGCATTTCTGGGAGAACATGGTCAAGTTTAAATATATTGAATATCAGCAAAATATCAGCTTGATCGGTGGGTTATGAAGCCAGACGTAAGGCTTGGAAGTCACACCTGTTCCTGACCTGGAGTCATTTGTAGGCAGAGACTGGGTTTTAAGCCCTCCCTCTACCAAGTGCTCCTCCAAATACCATCTGGCACCAACTGAACTCAGTCAAACAATTTGCTTTTGCTTCGGAGTACGCTTAATGATCCATCCCCTAGGTAATGCAATGTGTTGTAGGGCATCGAAAGAGCACAGAAGGATGGAAGATAGACAATTTGTATTATTATAATCATTACTACCTATAGTTCTGCCAGTCTCGCCCTTTTATTTATTCCTCTAATTGTGCCTAAATGAGGCATTGGGATAATCACTTTCATCCCAGCAAAATGTTTTCCCACAGCCAACTGCAGAGATAGTATTGAAGCAGCCAAATTTTGAATGATTAGGCTCGTCTGTCTTAAATAATTTAGTGGTTTTCATCTCATGCTGTGAGACCAATTTGACTGAAAGTTGTTCTGCTTTGTCCCTGGAGGGTCATTTGCCACCACAACAAAAAATAAGATAAAGATAGCTTAACGTTGCTGTCATAAAGATGAGTTAACGGACAAATGAGTTAACAGCTTGATTTCAAGGTTTTCCCAGAGATCATGGTGCTGCTATTGTCCCCAAACCAGAACAAATTTGAACACACAGAAATGAACACATCAGATGTAATTCGATGTGTCCTGTTGCCACTGGGACAATTCACCCACATAGCTAATATTCATTTCTTGCTTTGCTGTGACTGTTGGCAAAGGCAGCCTCCCACAGGCTGGACTTAATCACTATTGACAAAAGCCTAGGTTCATATCAAGTCAAATGAATGCGCATTTGAGCCTTCAAAGGCTGAGGACAAAAATAGAAGCTCTTGGATGGTTTGTCATCCGAAGAAATTATTTCTCAAACGGCCACTGACAATTACATCACATTTGACAAATAATATTTGAGAAAAACCTTCTAGGCAAAATAAAAAAGGTGCATAATAATTCTTTCTCATGGTCTAAATGTTGCATTTTTTTGGACATTTCTAATTTTGCAACAATATCTATAAGTGTTTTGTATTTTTATATATATATAAAAAATTATAGAATTTTTGTTGTAATAAACATGATTTGGGGTGCCACAGGCCATTTTCGCTGCTTCATGCAGTTGCTTGGCTACGACTGAAATTTAAGTCATGGATAAACTTCGATCGAATGAAACTGCTAATGGTTAGATATTGTGCTGTTGAAAAGTAAATTGACCTAAGCCGGAGGCAAAGTGATTAATACCATTTAATCAACTCATCAACATCAAATCTGAGCCTTTGGGCAAAGAAATTCACTTCAACTGCCTCGTGGTCCTGTAAGATGACAAATCAATTTGTGGGGGGAAAATATTACATAATTATTGAGACATAGTTAATAGTTTAAATGTACACATGTGCATGCACACACTTTGTCAATGTACAAAACCCTATTTTATACCATTGCAGTTTAAATTAATTTCCATTTCTCTAACTAGAGGCGTAGGATTGTGTGTCTAGGCTTCATGTTTTCTGACAGCTAGGAGACAGTACAGCTACTGACTTCAGAGAGGCTCACTGTACTCTCAAGTGAACCGTGTGCGTGTGTGTGTGTGTGTGTGTGTGTGTGTGTGTGTGTGCGTGTGTGTGTTTGGCACCCCTGAGATCTTCTATCCTGTCGCTACCTCAAGCAGAGCATCATGGGAAATCAGCGCAGCACAGCAGGCAGAAATGTAAATAGAAATAGAGTCAGACAGTCAAACAGATACGGAGACAAAAAGAAAGACCACCTGGGGATTACAGATACAGATGGACAAATAGGCAGACAGACAGGTAAGGCAGGGGCATGTACGGATGAAGTATTTGCAGTGAATAGGTGAATCGTAAAAGATTAATGGGTGAACATTCAATGTTCAATGTTGATTGAAGCTTGTTCAACAAGGATTTGACAGGGATGGACCTTTGCATTGTCAAACTGTGCTGAAGGAAGGGGGGTTGTAAAATAATGCTAAGCTTAAAGATCCATCAACATGCAGGACTTCCTTATGGTGTGACACATTCCAACATTTTCTAAAATGAATAAAAGAAAGAAAGGGAAAGGGAAAACAGCTTCTAATGTCTTTAATATCATTATCAATATTTATTTCGACCCCCTGAACCTGCTTGTTTGGTATTTGTCTAGTGAACTTTGGAGAGCATACAGATGTTAGCTTGTTCTTTTTTTTATGTGACTTTTTTCTCTATTCTGACTTCATAAATTGCATGTTGTTAGTATGCAACTTGGCCTGCAGCCTGCAACCCTTGAAAACCAGATTCTCAACCTCAATGGGACTTGGTTCAAGTAAGGTTAACTTTGGAGAGAAAGTGACAGGCAGCCTGATCAGACAATGAGCAGCATTTGATTCCCGTTCCCTACGTCTGTCTACCTATATCTGATTCCTTATATGTCACCTCTTTTTTTTAGTTGGCGAAGAAGCCAGGGGACTATGAAATTGGATTTCCATTATTATACCAGAACCTGCTACTCCTACCTGTAGGATTTATGCTACTGCTGTCATTCATTCATATATTTATGTATTAGAATGATATGTATCTGCGTAGAAATGTCTGACACCTGCATGTTGAAATGCCCGTAGATATGATTCAGCACCATGGACAGGACTACGGCATCAGCTCAGACATCAGAAACTTTCCTCCACGAAAAATGAAGCTTAGCGTGAATTCAATCAGGAAGGCTACTTCCCGCCCCTCATATTCTGTCAGCAGGTCAAGCATGCCCTCAGTTTTCCATCATCCATTCACCATAACCCACGCTCCTTTCTCCTCCCCTTCCTCCCTCTCCAGCATCCAATCACTAACCATTTCCTTCTATTTGTTTCCCCTCAGTTGCTTCCGTATTTCTGTCATTTCAGCTGCCTAATCCGCACCGGATTGAAGCACCACCTCCTCCCCCGCCACCACCATCATCACAGCTCTGATCTGATATCCAGAAGGGTTAGATCTCCAGCCCGGGGAGGTTCTCCTGTCTCCTACCTGCCCCTGGGAGCTTCACCCTATCGCTGGATACCACTTGGAGTCTACGCCAAACCTATGCTCGTGCACATTCTCACGTCTGCCAATAAATGGTCATAATTGTAAACCTAGCCTCTCATGATTTAATTAGCAGTAAAAGCTGACAGTGATGCAATAGGAAGCATCTGAGCATCTACAATCAGTCCTCAATCCTCAAAGGTATTATGGTTCTTATATATGTGTACATACATAAGAATAAACCCGAGTAGAAAACAAAAAAGAGTGCTAACTAGGTCCCCAGTTGGCATAGCAACCAATAAAGTAGCCATGCTTTATGTGTCTTTAACAAACCGATTGCCTGGCTGAAACAGCATTGTATGAAAAAGGAACCATTAATACCAGTAGTAGCAATTCCTTTTTTCAGCGAAACACCACAGGTAAGACAGTGAACAGATGAAAGCGCCATCAGGACTCTGCACACGGGGTCTTATTTATCCTGGGAGGAGGAACATCAAACATACACACAGATACAGGGGAGAAATAACATGTCAAGGAAGAGATCAACGGTGAAGTTTGTGGGATGTTTCCGTGCACGTGGGCTCCATACAAGGAAACAGAGAAGGAGGAAAGTGAGTCGAGGACTTAAAACATTAATTAAGTGCTGTTTGTGAATTCAGTCAAGTGGAGATCAAATCAAATCCAACAGGAGGGATGGTGGACGGGTCGTCTGCCCTCACTGTTACACTGCAACTCTACTTTACTTTACTCTATTTTCTAAATATACCACTGTCCAATGTGGGTTAAACAACCACTGGCTGCACATCCCATAGCTGCCTTCTTTTGGTATGCTTCATAATTTCCTTTCTCCACTGCTTCCGATGAATTATTTAATGGTGTCTGGAATTTTGAGGCCAAATACTCACAAACTAGACTCAATGAAAACAGAAAGATTATTTTCAACAGACTTTCAGCAGCAACAGTCGCATTTATTATTAGAATACATTGCCTAAATCAATTTCACAGGTGCGTTTTAATGAGAAAAAGCTACACACTGCATTCCTAACAGTGGGGTATGTATCAGTGAGACTACACTCCAACATGGCAACTGAAATGTACAATATTTAAGAGAAAAACCCATCGTACAGCTGAATTGATCTTCTTATTCCTGGAATATTCACGGCTCAGCCTAGATTTGGGAATGTAAACAATAGAGCCAAGACTCTATTTAGACACAAGCGCTGGAGCTGCTCCACTGGCGCTGAATGTGAGTCTTACTTTATGGATAAAGATGCCTATGCCCAAGCGGGCATAGGCACAATTTCTGATGTACAACTGGCAACACAACAAAGGAATGAAGCGCTTTTCAACTAATTGCGTTGTCAATAGAGTGACTTCAGGGTTGGTCTGTTGTCTGTTGTCTAGCTCCGGCTTTGTTTGGGGGGAGGGAGTCAATGTTCTTGAACACAGCCTCTCCACACCTTCTCCCTCTTTCAAATTCTCGCCGGTGACATTTTTGTAACCATGACCATCCGAATTTTGCGATTCTTGACACTGGCAGCTGACACCATCAACCATTCTGTGTGGACTCAGCAACAACTCTCAACTCTTTGCTATGACTGCCCAGACATACTGCATCTGGTCCAGGCAACGAGGAATTCAGGAAAATGAGCTTCAAAGAAGGCCAAATCAAATTGTGACAAACAGTTTGTCACTTGATGAAAAAGACCTAACAATGCTCGCCGCGGGATTGTGGGTTAGGAAATCCTCCAACCCTGTTCGTATTCCTAGCCAACCAGCAGCGATGACCAAAAGCAGCAGCTGTGTCTGTTTGGATTCTGGATCCCCTTTAAAAAAAAGACGTACGGCGGGCAACAGCTGGGCCATAACAGTTTTATATGCATTATAAATATTCAGCACACAAATACAGCAACACACTGACAGATCTCTCCCTCATTAAATTATTTAAGGGCTCAGTGGGCGAAATGAGATCATCTCTCTCTCAGTTTCCATCTCTCTTACTCTCTCTCCCACTCTGTCACTGTGTCGTGCTCTCTCCCCCTTGTTTCTGTATCTCTCTCTCTCTCTCTCTTCCTCATCAGGTGTGTATGTGTGTTTCTGTGCGTGAATGTGTGCAGGAATAAGGAAGAGCAGTCCTCTGTTAAAACCTCAACGGGTCGGATTTTAAAAAAACATTGTGACGTGGATGTCAGCCTGCTTGCACACACACACGCACACACACACGCACACACACACACACACACACAGAGTGAGCTCCCTTTGTCCTAATTATGGCAGGTTATTAGCATAGCTTTGGTCTGTCGAAGTTACACAAGAACAGAGCAGACAGGGAAATAAGATGAGAGAGAAGCAGAGTTTGGAGAGATATAGGGGGCACTGAAGGAAGGAAAACAAAGAAAACAATGAAAGACAGTAGTCCACTGGGCTTTGAATTTGTTCTTACATAACTCTTAGCTGTTAAATAAATGCATGGAAATCTGTATGAGTGACAGAGTTAGTGTGTGTGTGTGTGTGTGTGTGAGTTTGTGTTACGGAGGCTGACATTCCTGTCGCACTGTTTCGTCCAGCCTATTGATGTCAGGTTTAATATAACACTGCTCAGCGCTTCCTCTTTACAGCATATGCCATAGGTAATAGCATTCATGTACGGGGGTGGACAAAATAATAGAAATACGTGACAGTAGATGAATGTCAAATAAGAACCTAATAAAGAGCAGAGCCACCCAGAACAGCTGCAATCCTCTTTTTACTGCTGTCATACAAGCCCTGAGCTGTGTGCAGTGGCACAAGAAGACAAGCCTCCAGTTCTTTGAGATATGAAGGAGGTGGAGATTTACTTTACACTCTGCACTCAGGGACATCATGTAGACGTTCAGTGATGTTAAAATCTTGTGATTGGGGAGGCCATGGAAGACATTTCAACATAACAGACTGTCTGTCTGTCTGTCTATATGTAGGAAAAGGATGAAAGATGACTCATCAGACCGCATTACTGTTTTTCATTGGTCCAGCTTTTGTGCTCTTACACCAAATTACCCGTTTAAATCTCTGTGCCTTGGCCCTGGATACAAGCAGTTTCTGAATGACGCTCACGCCATGCAGTTTTTCAATGCAGTGGTCATTTTTGAGGCTGTAGTTTGGTGATGTTTAGAAACTGTCCTGTTAAGTGTCCGTCTATCCCTATCGGTGAGCTTACAACCACTGTTCCTCTTTGTTGACACAGTTTGTCCATGTCTTGAATATGTTGTCATGGTTTTCGAGACTGTTCCCCTTGCCACTTTAAATGATTTTTCATTTGGCCTCTATGGAATTCTGATAGTTGCCCTGCGTAGCTTTGAAAACTCAAAAGTGGTGATTTTAAAGCTGACACATACTGCTGACAGGCAGTCGTCTGTGTAGCTGCCTTTGTAATTGCAATTTATTCACATCAAAATTAAAGTCCTTTTTCATGTGGTGTTTCCGTTATTTTGTCCACACCCCCTATGTGTGTACGTGTGTATGTTGTGTGTGTGTGTGTGTGTAAACCTGTTGGTGAAGTCCTACAGTGATTAAAGATGGTTTGTAATATGAGAAACACAAACTAATCTCAAACTGTCTTGCTCTCACTCTTTCTCTCTCTCGCTTTCTGTTTAATAGCCAATTCAATAATGAAATACTAAGAAAAACAAGCAGACATAGAAAACATAAACTTCTGGTCTCTTGACAAAACACACGCAGCATAGGCACACACACACACACACATACCTCACCTCGAGGGAGCAGAACAACAAACTTAATTTGGTCTCTGCAGTGCTAAAACTGCCTGCTCTTAATATACAGAAATAATATCGTCTCCATTTACAGATAACTTGGGTTTTATATCCACTTCCCTGCCTGGGAAGGTACTGCTTCAATTGCTTTCTGTGGGTTTCTGGATGGATGGTGAGGTACACTGATTAGAAAAAGAAATGAACAAAAATTAAGAGCTACTTTCAATTCTGTGACATTTATTGGAGCCACATTTATTGGTAGGACTCAATTAGTGTCACCACCGAGAGAAGGATGTGCAGTGTTTTTATTTGAACTTTTAGCCTCGTTATCCGGGATCTCTGATCCTGCAGTACCCACACTATTGCTCCTTTCAGACCAAACAAAACCGTAACCAGTTCTGGGTCCTGACCCATCGTTTTAAACATCCACCCTGCCTTAAACCCAATGAGGTTTTCAACATGGCCAGGACGGTTTAGTAGTTACTCTCCGTCGTCGAATGTGCATTTCACTTGGGTGATATTGCATTTTTAGATAGAGTAACTGTTAGCGTTAACCTTGTTAGAGTACCAGATGGGTGGGATTTACTGCATCAGGACAAGGTAACTGTCAAGATAATAAAAGTATATGTAATTCATTTTTAAATCTGTGACTGTCTAAACTTTCTGGCACCCACCCGTCTGGTACATATGTTGTCAAAATCAAAATGTAAGAGATAATTTGCACTATTTGATCCTGGCCTGATGTACATTAATGCAATTATCACCGTCCACTGTTCATAAACTTTCTCATTCAGCAATTTTCAAATATCCCAGCTGCTGGAAACATGCTACTACTAATGCAATTTGATCCATTTTGCTCTGCTAAAAATATTTTCTATAAATAATTACATTTTAGGGGGTGAGTCCATCCTTTGTTTTCAGTCATTAACATATTTTCAACCATCTCTGTAATCAGACATTAGGTCCTCGTGCTGTTTGATTTAATGACTACAGCTGTAGTAACATAGCTCTAATACCCAGAGCCATTGTTTCAAATATGATCAACCCCAATTAGTCAGCCTCATTACAGCAAGTCTCATGCAATGGCTTCACCTTCATACGTTAGCTGAAAATCCCTTGAAAATGATGTTTTGGTCTGTCAACACCATTTGGAGTTTAAAAGTTAATAAAGATATATTCTTTGTGTCAAGGTCTGGGCATTGGAAAATTATAGCATGGCATAAATGTCCAGCAGTGAAATCAAGATCTTTATTATAGATCAGAAAGGAAAGGGTTCGCAGAGGGAGACTTCATCAATGTCAAGGCAGCTCGTTGTGGGAAGACTGTCAGTTCAAATCTCCAGTCTGGTTGAGAAAATCGGAGATAGGGAAATGAGTGAGTAAAGTTAGTAAAGTTCTTCCATCCTTCGGCAAGTACTGTCAAGGTGCCCTTGATTAAGCCCCACCCCAGCTGCTGCAATACCAAAACACATATAGTAGGCAGTGTTGAACTGAATGAGCTTGAAGCTAAAACAAAAAAAAAAAAAGAACAAAAAAAAAAGAATATGCTCTGCAAAAGTTTTTAAGGAGACAAATTTCAATCCAAAATCATGTCTCTGACTGTCACAACTTTTACTCAGGTTATGAATGAGTTTACAGAATATATTCCTGCGATTTTGTCAGGCATTTGTGTGTATGTGTGTGTGTGTGTGTGTGGGGGTGTGTGTGTGTGTGTGTGTGTGTGTGTGTGTGTGTGTGTGTGTGTGTGTATGTGTACACACACACACACACACAGTGAGCAGGAG
>CABFOQ010026625.1:0-12744 GCA_900660455.1 Gephyroberyx darwinii | reverse complement strand
TCTGTGAGGAGCAAGGAAACGGTTCTCTCTCCCTTTTCAGGGCTCAGTATTGCTCTGTCTCTTCTTATTAGAAAGCTAATGCAACTGTCTGTTCTAATACTGGAGAGCAGCTTTTAATTTTTTTCTCGCTCCTTCGCAACCTTTTTCTATTCCGTTCAGCACTAATCTGTGCAGTGGCAGCAGATGATAAGACGGGGCACATTCGCTTACTCTGTGTGCTTTTTCCAGGCTTTGTCTGGGCCGAGCCGTACAATCGTTTGTTTCAAGAACTTTGGAGTAGGACCAAAGAAAAAAAAAAGTTAAAACTTTTCCAGGTGAATTTTCTGTAGAGTTCTGTTGTAGATCTAAGCAAGGTTTGTGTTGATATTGCCCTCCAAAACCTGAAAGAAAGCACGGCCTCCTTTGTTTCATGCACAGAGAAACCCCAGTCTTAAGGCCTTTGAAGTACACAAAGTGTTGAAGCTTATAGAGGTATTGTTCCTGAGGAGAAAGGATGAATTTTGCAATGAATTTAAATCTACGGACTTAACTTTTACTGGAACTTGCATTGTCAAGATCAAACACGTCTTACTGGACCATGAATACAAACTAAGAACCCCTAGGCCAAAAAGGAGGAAACAGGGATTCGTCAGGACTTGTATGTAGATAATTCTGATGTAACTCCACTTCGTGTTCAATGGAATCAAAAGATATTGACAAGAAACACTTTTACTTCTCTGATAAATTCACATTGTATGCAGTTTGTATGTATCTCTGCATAAGAGCACCAGCCTAATACTCGTAATTGCCTGTGCTTCAATGCCTACATTTACTATTCTGACATTCCATAAATGGCTGCATGTTGAAGCACAGGCAATTATGGGTTGTGTTGGGCAAGACAATAAGCTCATGATAAAGAAAAAATAATGGAGCGCTATGCATACATCATGGAGGCCATGGTAAGTCTAAAATCCTTCACTCCCAGATGTGTGAACAGGTATAATACACTGAGGAAAATCTCTTCTGTTGCACTGCATTGAGAAATCAAACTGTTGTTAAAAAACAAAAAAATATTATGTCCACTTATTTTGTATAGGTTAAATTATGTTCCCTCTTTACTCAAACAGTTATTGTCATGAAAATGAAAAAATAACAACTTTTAATCTATGCTCCATATTCAAGCTTTATGGATTAGTGAAAATAAGACGGGCAGGGGCAGAATGTGGCTATCATTAAAGTTCTGTTGTATTTCATTTTGAAATTACCACAGTGATGTGATTAAAAACGACACCATTGTTTCAGTTCATAATAACATGAGGTTGAAATTACCCCAGAGTGTGAAATATGTAGGATGATCTACATTTTGCAGATCTCCCTGACCTCTGTACTACCTGTTCTTCCCTTCACTGCAGTGTGCACAGGGGATGGAGAGAGATGCCACTGTGTTATGTAGTCACCTAGTGTAGGAAGATCAGAAGAATGAATAACAACCTGAACATTAAGAGATGAGTCACCTCTGGCTAGACACAGGGATGCACCATACTGTACACATTTAACTTTTATTACAACACATTTAAACTTTCACAGAAGAGTGGTGCCATTACATGACAATTGACAACTTACGAAACTCGAAAAAGTAAAGCATTGTATAACACTGTAAGGGAAAAGGTCAGTTCCTGCTAGCCTAAAACATGTGATTGTGCTCCCAGTACAAAGCCTTCTGAATAAAAGCTACACTAAAATGGCATATAATATTAACAACAAATTTTTTATGTATTCTGTGTGTTTCTACTGCCATACATATGAGATAAAATGGTGGAAAAAGTCTATTAAACTGCAAATTTAACAAAATCCAATGTGAGAAACCATTTCTACACAAATATATGTATTTGGGTCAATTACTTCCTACGGTGGACACCTCCCTTTAATGAAAGTAGGTGAATTCAACATAGTAAGTAACCAAAGAGTACCACGTAACATATTCCCCCCTTTCCCTTACTCTGCATAGCAACCCTCCTGCTGAGGTGCATTACACATTTCTGCCTTTTTACGTATTTCCTCCAGCAGTAGTACACCCATGAGTGAACCCAGTCACGTTCTCAACAGTGTGTGAGAAGCTATCTCTGGTCAAACGGGAGGGGCAGAAATCAGAGCAGAGTGGAGAGTGATTAGACTTGAGTGTGCTCCTTAAGGACAGTTTCGAGTCACTCATACAATATGTTATTTAATTTGGGGAATTGCAGAAACTATTCATGAGGGACAACGTCAGTTATTTCCATGTGAGGCATCGGTCTGTAGAAAATATGTAGGCTACCATGATGACCAACAAGGCCCTATGGCTCAAATAAAGCCCACTTAGCTGACATATTGGGCTTGATTCATAAAACTCAGACAGATAAACAGAATTACGCCACGCAAAATCTGCGGCACAATAATTTAAACTCATTCATAGTTACCATATTCTCAATTTTGACTGTTGAATCAGGTTTTCCCAGTTATAAGATACCACTTGTAAAACAACCCCCACCCCATGCCTCCCAAAAGGCCATATCTTGCACAGCTGGCAAGATGCCATATCTATTTGTGATTATGAACCACTCTCTCCCAAAGCAGGAAAACAGAGAGCTAAAACTTGAAGTGGCTTCTCCAAATTGAATGACATGGCATCTTTCCAAAATCATTCTCTATGGAACAGCTTTGCCGCTCTTTGTAATACAGGTTTAGGTATTTGTTCCCTGCTAAAGTTGACTGGAAGAGCTGCCAGGGGGATTGTCTGGGGTTAAGGGTACATATTCTGGTTTAGAACTGATAACACTACTGTAGGATAAAGATCATTTCGGTATAAAAAGTCAAACATGCTGCGGGTCTACAAAATAATAGCCTTCATAGTTTATTGTGTATGGAAAGCTTCAGATTTTACATGTCAATGGCATCATAGCTTCAAGACATATTTGTCTGGTTTCTGAGGGAAAGAAAGACAAATGTTCATGTTCACAAATACTGATCCCTAATCAGTCCAAATAAGGTTTCTTGAATTTAGTCGCTTCCACATTACGTTAAACTATAAGTGTAGTGATAGTTGAGTAGTGAAGCGACCTGCCTCTGTTGCCATATGTATGTACCCCCCTGCCAAACTGCTGGCCATCATCATACACAATGTCTCCCTCCCTCTCTATGGCACTATGCATATGAAAGACAGTATTATTTTATGGATGGATTCAAAGTATTTTCATTTACTGGGATAAACAAAGCAGGCCTATTTGAGTTTGAAAAAAAATACATAATGTTGATTATTCTCTAAATCTCCTCCAAATTCCCTCTAATCAGTGAATATTGTAACAATGCAAAAAAAAAAAAAAATAATAATTTCTACGTCTACATGTAGACACTGATGATGAACATTAGGTTTTGAGCTACAGATGATCATAAATTTCAAGAGATTCCCATTAACTTTTATATGAGTGACACAAAACTGTCCTTAAGGAGCACACTCAAGTCTAATCACTCCCCACTCTGCTCTGATTTCTGCCCCTCCCGTTTGACCAGAGATAGCTTCTCACACACTGTTGAGGACATGACTGGGTTCACTCATGGGTGTACTACTGCTGGAGGAAATATGTAAAAAGGCAGAAATGTGTAATGCACCTCAGTGGGAGGGTTTCTATGCAGAGTAAGGGAAAGGGGGGAATGTGTTATGTGGTACTCTTTGGTTACTTACTGTGTTTGTGAATTCATCTACACTTCATTAGAGGGAGGTGTAAACCGTAAAGGAATTTGTGGTGGGTGGGGGTTAGGTTGTGGGAGAAAGAAGGTTAACAGATTTGCTTGGATATAGTAACAGCAGAAACTGCTGTTGCTCTAAGTTAGCTAAGTTAAGTACGTTATTCCCTTTTTGTTTTTGTTTTTGTTCCAGCAAACTCTCAACCTCTTTGTAGACTAGCAAAAGGACATTGTCTCATTCTCCTTCCCTGTCAGTTACCACCCCAGGGCCACAAGCTTTGGTCTTTTGACACTAGCACTGGTAATGTGACATTCCATGTCAAAAGTCACTAGCTTGTTTGAGTTCTGACAGACAAGAGATTGGACTTCATAGTCCATAACAACCTGTTGAGTTTTGGACAAAAGCTAAAACAGAGGTCCAACAATATAAGTTATCCATAGGATTTTCATTGGAAATGATGCCGATTTTTTGCTTTCATCCTAATTGACACAACATTAGTGTTGATAGTCTTATTGATGCCTAATGTACAGTATAAAATGAATTGTAGCTGTCTAGAATCAAATAATCTAGTTTGCTTGCCCACCAGGCACAGACCAATCACTGAAAAGCATAACGGTGTCCACACATGCATTGTTAGCACTCCTTCCCACTCCCAAAAGTTGATTGGCAGTGATTGGCATCTTTCGAAGACCGTGATCTCTGCTCTTGATATTACACTGATGCCTAAAGGACTGGCCAACTGACTGATGCCTGGCGAGGGTACAGGAGCTCAGAGCATCCAGACCTGGGCTCCTGCTGGCATTCATTTCTGGCAACTCACTACACTGTCTCCGCAAGCACCTCTAGCAGCATTCTGTATGTAATACTACCTGAATGTACCCGGTATGATCATTGGTGCCAGACACACCAGTTCTCGCATCTCAGAAATAGCCTCCTGGGATTTCTGCACACTACAGCGTCTAGAGTTGACTGAGAGTAATGTGGTAAAAGTCCTGTGGGGAAAAACACCTTGGATGATAGTGGTCAGGTGAGAATGGCAAGAGTCATACAAGCTAACAAGGGAGACACATGTATACAAATAACAGGTCAGTACAACTCATAGAACCATGAAGCTGATGGGCTACAGCAGAAGATGTCAGGTCCCACAACAACAAGAATACAGTGAACACCAAAACAGGACGACTGAAGAGTGGAAAAATGTAGCTTGGTCTGACAAATCCAAGTTTCAGCTGGATTGTGATGGCATGCTTATGGCAGCATCAGAATGTAGTTTAAACAAGTCCACAAATCCATGTTATCATCCATGCTACCTGGTGTCAATGGTACAGGCTGGCGGTGGTGGTGAAATGGTGTAGGGAATGTTTTCTTGCCACACATTAGGCCCCTTAATACCAATTAAACATCATTTGAATGCCAGAGTGTACCTAAATATTGTTGTTGACCAGTTGCTTCCCTTCATGGACACATATACCCATTTTCAAATGCATACTGGATAACGTGTCTGTCTCAAGATGATTCTAGGAACATGACAGTGACTTTAGTTTAGTCCATTGGCCTGCACAGCCCCTAGATCGCAACCTAATAGGGCACCTTTGGGATGAGGTAGAACAGGATGTTCGTGACGTGAATGCAATGCCGAAGTTTGCAGGAACTGTGTGACGCAATCAAGTCAGCATGGACCAAAATGCCTTTGGAACATTGCTAGCACCTTGTTGTCATGTATGGTCTACTGTCTACCATATTTCTTGCACTGCCCCTTTGCATTGTTTGTGAGGATCTGTTGCCCTTGTACCATGCAATGTCAGTATTCAGTGAGTTACAATGTATGTTGTCGATAGGTCTCTTCATCAATGCCACCAAGACAATTGCCTGCACATTGGCTATATTTGGCAAATAAAATGATTCTAATTTTAATGAATTTTCTTTGCCCATTTTGTTGTGTGCTCTTGAGTCCTTGTAGAAAAACATGACACAAAAAAATCTTCTCCCTTAGCTTTCTGGTGATAAATTCACTAATAAGTGGTCAAAAGTCAATGAATATATTCAATAATGGAAAAGCCCTTCCCTCACATTTTTTTAGTGTGAGCACTATAGGATACATGCATGATGACATCCAAAAGTAAAATTCTGACAGAAGTTGCTTCATGTCATGGAAGTCATAATGTTTATGGGTTCACTCTGTGGCCACCTGACACATTAAAATGCATCGTGAGAGACATTGTGGGATCATGTGGTGCTCATAAAGGAACCGTTTTTTTGGAGTGGATACCCCAGTGTGGCATTTGCTCCTCATCAAGTTTTCTCTAGCCCTGGTGGCATGATTAAACTTTGGGGGAGTCATCAGATTTGCTGGCACTTGGAGATTAGGCTGATCTCAGTCAATCCCTCAAGCAGAGGCAACCCTCCACCATTGTAATTTTATGCTAATGGAAAGATATCGCTCACAATGTAGTAGGTGGCAATTCCAAATCTCTCTCTCTCTCTCTCTCTCCCTCTCTCTCTCTCTCTCTCTCTCTCCCTCTCTCTCTCCCCTTCAGATTTAACTCAAGTTAATGCCACTGTTAAGAAATCCCTGGAACAGACTTCAGTCCCATTCAAACTAAGCTGGTGTGTAGGACTGTGTGGTTGTTTAACAGTGTCCTAACCTTTTTGTAAACACATTACAGAGGATATATAGTGTTAAAGGATCATACAGATGCATTCAAACATTTTTCCTCATCTCATCATATTTGTCTGTTTCCATACACATTGACTAATACTGTCTACTGATCCAGTCTGTTTCAAATCAACATTTTTTTTTGTATTCGGGGTACTTTCCACAGGGCTACTATTCTCTCCAAAACAATTCAAAATATATCTAAAATGCCATCAAGAATTTTCGGTAGTTGGTATTCATTACTGAGCAACATTTGTGTTTATGAAGAAAATGTTTCACATTTGGAGGGTATGGAGTTAGCTGCAGTTGGACATGGGAACAGCTTGTACTTGCATAGGTGAAAATGGCATACTTCATGTGATAAATGTGTGATGTGATACTTCATTGTTGAAATGATACATAATGAATAATTAATGCTGAGAGATGAGGATTTGTACAGCTTGGCGGAAGAAGCAATCGTTGAAACTTTTTGTCTTCCCTCCTAACGACCTGTAGCACTCGCCAGATGGTAGCTGGGTGGGACATTTCAATGATTATTTTCCTTGTTTACTTGATGATGCATCTGGTGTATATTGAGTATTTTAGTATTACCTCTCTATAAGCATTAACTGCTAGATTTGTTTAGGATCTATAATGTGAAGAATTGTGTTTGGACAATGAGTTTTATGTTACAATAAGGTACTACAACATATTTGGAGTTGAATGCCTTTCATGTTAGTTTTCCCAACCTGAAATATTTTACATAAAAAATGCCCCCCAAAAACATAAGCTCAATTGAAAAACATAGAATGTCATCTTGTTTTGATTTCTCTGGTAACCCCCAAGGTTTTTGGAGATGAGGGAGTTTTAAAACCTTGAAAACCACATAAATCGGTTTGTGCATTTGCTGGGAGTACCTTGCAAATATCGGAACTTTTTTGTGGAAAAGTTTGTACCACAGTAAAACCTATGAATCTCCTCTTTCACTTCTTCATCTGCTGGATAAAGGCACAAACAGACAATCTGTTTGTCCAATGTGATGGGTTTAATCTGTTTTTGAGATGCTAAGCTCCATTTTCAGATACACTTTAAAGTAGTAAAAATGATAGTTTAGCAGGCATGTGCCTGGTGAATGATACAAAAATTCAATATTATCACTGTCAGACCTGGGCCAAATAATATTTGCAGATACTTTTAATAGTTTCTTTAACCTCTAAATGCCCACACCCATAACCCACTTTCCCTGGAAATGATGAATTGTGGCCTAATTAATGTTTTTATTTGGAGGTTAATAATGATTATTGTTAAAATGTGACATTTCACCCTGGAAATAGACCAATGTACAATCTGCTCCAAGCCACCGTCATCTTGAATGGTATGGTAGATTCTTGCAGCCTGGTCTCTTGCAGCCTGGTAGAGAGTCAGACCAATTATTAACCTCTGTGTGAAACCTTCTCCTGAACATACTGGCTTTTCAGAGCTCAGCATGGCCCACTCATGGCAGTACAGCAACCATGCACTTATAAGTGCAACTATGAGTGTGCCAGAAGAGGTAAAGGTGCCGACAAATTCATATGAAACGATTAAAATCGATAGCATTTATTTCTAAACTTGTTATAAACATAGACAGGTTTCTTGTGCCTTTTTGACAGAAATATTAATGATTTCGCAGGAGCAATTCAGATGTGGTGTGATGATTAAAAAAAGAATCCAATGAACATAACTAAAATGTCATTGTAATTCAAGAAATGACTACTGGAAGGTGTTAACTGTCAGGGCGGTGGTACACATTTTTTGACATTTCAAAAATAATAATTGTGTGGAAAGATAGTATTTTTAGATGCAACTGACGTAAATATAAGATATACATAATAATGGGCTGGCTTAGCTGCCAGATGCGTGGAGTTTGACACATTCTGTATGAAGTTTTGATGATCACAGGGCAGAATTTAGCTGTCTTTAACTTTTCTGTATCTGGTAATACAAGCAGGCTAAAGTAAACATTAATAAATATTTGCCAATACTATTTTGCCCAGATCTGATCTTCCATTTCACTAGATCTCACATAGTGAGTATAAAAAAATACATATACCCCCACCCCTCTTGTGCACACACAATGTCAAATGGCCTCAAGGCTTAAAAATTATTCTTTAACCTCTCTCATTCCCTTTCATCTACATCTCCCCTTCACAAGTGAAATTGAAGAGAAATCAATAAAGGATCATGACTTTTACCTGGATTCACCTTCTCAGTCTATTTCATCAAAAGAGATTGGTGGTCCTAAGATTTTGTGCACTATATATATATATATATATATTTATATATGTATATATATATATTTGAGGAATAGAGGAATTTGAGGAGCCCCAAAGCAATCTGAAACTGGGCACGGCACTCAAACAGAATTCATATAAGTTATTTCTATCATCTTAAGCAGTTCAATCAATGTTTCTCAGCATGAAAAATACTCTACTAAAGCTACAGTAGAAACTAGAGAACCAAGGCTCTTATTTGTGAAGTGATCGAGACAAAACCTGGAGCTGCTCCTCCTCCTACATGTGTGGCTGATCGTTCACACCCAAATGGGCTTCATCATACTATAGTGAAAATTGTCAAATCAATCACAAATATGCCCATATGCATAGGAATTCACCCTGGGTAGAGTTCACTGGGTAGAGTTTCTATTTAGGCCATGAGTTGACCGTGATAATAATTCTGTACAGAGAATGATAAGACCAGGAACCTGCAACGTTGCCTCAGTTGCCACAGCTTTTGAATCAATATCAGAAGGGACTGTACATGCTCAGATTCTGAGGCTTTTGATGTTTTCTTGGCATACAGTTGAACTCTCAGCCATTAACATGGGGCTTAGAAGGGTTAAGTCTACAGAACTATGAGAGAGTATGTCATGGCTGTTCTCCAGGCACAAAGGGTCTACTTGTGTTGGCCTTGGAAGATACTGTGCTATACCCTAATTCTGACACTGAACCTGAGGCCAGGGCTGGGTAAATATCTGCTATGTAGACTTACATAGCAGGGTTACAATGTGGTAAATGTTGGTACGAGTCAGCAGTAAGCAGGCGATTTTCCTAAGATCCAAGGATTTGTTTTTTAGTCATGAAAAATGAAACACTTACAGAATTGCTCTCAGAATGGTGAATTCTGGGAATATCCCCCTAAAAAGAGTAAATTTCTCATAGTGTACTCCAGAAAATCTGGTTACATTTATATTTGCAGAAATATTATCTGCCTCTTCACCATTTATTGTGACAAAAACAGGTGTTTCAATCCAAAATGGCTAGCCTATTTGTCGATTTCATCACCTGACACAGATACATGTTAGATCTGGATGTTTGTCTTTTTATTGTTTTTAGGATAAATAGTGAAAATGCAACTAACTCCTGATTCACACTGGACTTGGCAGGTAGGTTGGATGTGCATGCATAACTCTGTTCTTTACAGCTGGCTTAAGACACATTCCTAGGCTTCTCACCATCCTCCCACTCGTCTGCCTCAGATAACCCTGGGTGGGCGCCCACCCCCCCAAACTGCAGTGAGAGAGTTCTCGACAACATCAGCAATTACTATTATTGAGAGGTTGGTTCATATTCAACAAGGAAATTGTTTGTAGGTTGGGGATGTGTGTCCATGCCAGGCCTTAAAATATGAAGCACAATGGCATTCATGTGAAGGAAACCACACTGTCCCCTGGGTCTTTATTCACAGTGCATGATAGGAAAAGTAAACTACCCAACCCAACTTATTTATTTAATTTAAAATTGAATCTGCACAGGAGACATTGTGGGATATTCTATGCCAAATCAATGGAGGTGAAAGAGGCACAAGCAAAAATACATTTTAGTTATGAATCTGAACCACTTTATTTGCCAAGTACAAATCAATTCAAATATGAAAGAAGAGGAGGAAATAAATAAATAAGTAATAAATTTGACTCCATCATCATCAAGTTTTAAAAATGGGATGGGATGGGATATCCCAAAAATATAGCAAAAAAACAGGAAAAAAGTGCAAAGGTTTCAAAGCAAAATAAAAAAGTACTGTTCTAAGCCTTATAATAAAGGTTAATATCCAGAACACAACTTAAAATTGCAAGGCCTAGCAGGAAAGTTATTGTGCAAGGTCAGCGAGGAGCAGTGCCACTGGAAAAAGCAATGCCTCAGTGTCCTGCTTTGAGGACACTTTGACAGATGGACGTGGATGGACACAATGGCTCAAACCCTGTGACCTTGAGGTTATGGGATGGTCTCTTGCCTCCAGGTCACCCTGCAGTCATATAGGGTACAGCCCTCTTGATCGACAGCCAGGTGAGATTGTAAGCCTAGACTGGGGGCTTTCCAGGGACTGGGAAACCATCATGAGAGGATGAATAGTACAGAAGTGACAGATGCACAGCTCCTTGCCACTGGATGCTCCGCTGTGAACTCACGGCCCCCTTATGCACTGCAGCAAACAAAACAGGTTCCCCTCTTGCATGTGTGTGTAAGAGTGCATGTCTGTGTGTCTGCGTGTGTGTAAGCATTTATGTATGTTTTCTTAGGGGTAGGGAAGATGCAGGGTGAACCTCATGCTAACCCTTGGTAACCCTTCCTTTTATAGTCACTCACATACTAGGTATTTACAAGGTAAATAGTTGGAACCATTACCATGTCCTTTACAATAGGTCAATTCCTTTCCAATTCAATGAAGGCCAACCAACATACTGTATACAATGTATGTTCTGCAAAGATATTATGTAAAGAATTCCAATTTACTTTGTTTGTAAAGTGAAAATAAACTATAATAGAAATGGCAGAATTGGTATTACCTATTTGTGGCAGACTGATGGGTGTGGTAGGGCTGTTGGCTGGGTGCGGAGGGCGGAGTCGGCAGATCAGGATTGAGTGGAGACAGGCAGCAGGGAAGTTGTCTAATGTGTGTGTTCTCTGTGTGTGTTCGCAGTGAGCAGGGACACGTGAGGAGAGTGTGTCATATTGCCGGAGAGACAGAGACACTGAACCCACAGTGAGCAGGGGAGATTAGATTTATTTGTGGATGTTTAATTGTGAGGACATTAATAATGTTGGAGTTGCCGCCCTGTCTAAAAATCCCTGTCTCAGCCTCTGTCTCAGCCCAGTAGTAGCTGGAGCCGTTGGTCCCCGGGCGCTGTAGAGGGCTGCCCACTGCTCCTGGCTGCCCCATGGACGGACAGCGTAAACAGGATGGGAAAAAACAGAGACTCAATTTCCACAGCCACCCTCCCTGCATGTGTGTGTGTGTTTGGCGGCCACCACCGACTGCATGCTGTGTGTGTGTGACAATAGTGTGGATCAATAAAGTGTTCTTCTGTTACAATTCAGACAACTAGTTATACAACAAGCTATATGTGTTCTGGAAAAGAAAATAAGTACAAAGAAAGAAAGTACACTCCAATTTACCCAGTAAGAACTGGACTGTAAAGGAAAGCAACACTAACTGTAATTCTATGGTTTGATTTGGTTTTCACATCCTTTTCCAATGCAATAATGACAAATGTTCTGAAACAAATATCATCCTATACAGGAAACGTATGGTGAAACTGGACTGTTAAAGGAAGCAACTTATCTTATCATCTTATGATATTTCCATGTTTTTACCATGTTTTTCTTTTAGTAAAAAAGGTATTGTTATTTTAACCTGTTTTGTTTTTATTAACCTTTTAAAAATTACTGGACTATCAATGCAACTGGAAACAAAGTTTGCAGAAGAGGCTAATTTAAATGGCTGCTTCGGGCATCATCGCATTTGTGCTGGTGGAAATAATGTTACAATGAAGCTTATGCGTAGGTTCAATCAGGGAGGCTACTCCCCGCCCCTCGTCACGTCAGCAGGTCAAGCACGCCCTCTCTGGCATCATCCATTCACTGTAACCCGCGTACCTTTCTCCACCCCTTCCTCCCTCTCCAGCATCCAATCACTAACCATATCCTTCTATTTGTATCCCCTCAATTTCAGCTGCCTAATCCGCACCGGATTGACGCAAAAACAAACGCTACCCTTAAAAAATCGAATCATTACAAGTAGACTATTGCTCACCCGTCGCCCCTCGGCCATCTCGTCGGATTCCGATGATTTCCTCGAGAGCAGCCCTGCAATCCAACAGTCCCAGCCCCATCCCGCCGAAGCACCCGTCTCACCGGCTACCAGACCGAGTTCGGTCACTCTCCTACGGCCCAGTTCATCGCTGGTCCGCACAAGGCATCTCCCCTGAGCCAGGTTTGCATTACTCCCTCCAAGTCCGGGCCGACGCCGCTTCCGCCCCGGCTCCCTACGCACTCAAGGATATGCCAGCTCCACGGAGCCGTTATGCTCCCGGAAAGCTCTCCCCCGTTCTGCCGGCACCAGACGCCCAGCACCCAGCAGCGCTAACTCC
>CABFOQ010026622.1:19362-29915 GCA_900660455.1 Gephyroberyx darwinii | reverse complement strand
GAATTGGTACTTGAAAGTGATAGTTTGTTTAGTCTAAAAGGCTTTGCGTTTAGTTTGTGTCAGATGTGTGTAGGAACGCTTGTGTCTGTGTAATGTTCAGAATATTGTTGTGAGTTTGTGTGTTATCACAATTAGTCTTTTCTCTTACTTGTGTGTATCATTAAGCATTGCTACGGTTTGATAATGGCAGTAATGGTGTAAATACCCCTACCTCCGTCAGCTTTCTGTATGTTTTCCACCAGAGGGCTGCCCTAAGGCTGCACAGATTGTATGAAGCATCTTCCATCCTAGTTGCCAGGCACCTCTCAGCTTCCCGTTTCCAATGGCAACTGCTAGGTGGTTTGATGGATAGTACTGGACATTCAGTGTGTCCTCATATTACTCCAGATTGGATCTCAGTGCTCTGCTGACTAAATGCAAAGTTTTCTCTCCTCCCCCTCCCTGAAATACATGTCCACCCTATCTCCCCAATTCTTCAACAGCTTTTCACGTTGTGAGGTGAAATGAGGAAAGGTTATAATTTAGATGTCACGTGGCAGAAAAATGCCCAGACTTTGCCTTTTTTAAAATTGACCTTGAATTGGCTGGACTGTAAAAGTGGTGTGATGCAGTACATCTAAAAGGAGAGAGAGAGCCAGCAAGACAGGAGAGAAAAGACTGAGAGAGAATCAGTGGAGGGACTGAGAAATGTCTAAACCCAAAGATGTTTGTGAGGAGGAGTGAGCTGTTCCTGTCATCCGTCATGCCCTGTCATCCTGTTCATATGCCTACTCAATATGCATGTTACTCAGCTGTTTATAGCACATACATGAGAGATGATAATCGAGGGATCTTCTTCAGCGGATTAAAGCACAAATATGAGACACGAGCACTACGGGTTCCTTACACTCCAGAGGCTAGCGTGCACCTTAGAAGAGCCGGGGTTGGAGGTCAAAGCATCAGGGAGCCTTAAAAACAGTGATAAATGAATGCACCACATGGCCTCCGTCAGCCAATCTCTCCAGGAGCAACAGCCGAGGCAGAGGCACGAGGCACTCCTTCTTTCTGCTTCGGAGTCGACACTGAGCTCATTGACATTCACAACCCGTCTCTTAACTGTGAGCACCGGGCAAGCGTGTGCGCACACAAACACAAAACCTCACACAACCTCCCACCGCTGCCTCAGCCGGGGTCTGAAAAAGCCACTGTCTGTGCATTCCTAATGAGGGCAGCTGGGGCTATGCTGACCTGTGGATGCACACATTTACACACCATCCACTGGCAACGCCGCCGGGTGGGAGGCTTATGACGATGGCTGAGCTGAAACGGGCTTCAGTTTAGGTGGTGGTTTCATCTGGCCTACCATGTTTCCATTTGCCCATTAATCTGTCCGTCCTGTATCTGTGTGTTCCAGACCTCCACGTGGAGCCCCAGCTGGGCTCCTCCCTTTCTACCCAGGAACTGATGACCAGACTGTGCTTCTTACTGGGAGAAGCAACGCCCGGCACAGCTAGCTCTCCTATGGAGGACAGGAGGGAAAAGAAGGTAGGGCAACGTATTGATCTGTGGGCCTTCTGCTGTCATGACATGTACAAGGGAGTGGGAGGGGTTTATATGACATGAGAGATTTGTTTTGCCATGAAGATGTTAGTCATTTTCTTCTCCGTAAACATTTTTAAAAAAACAAAAAAACTACCTTTTACATATTTTCTTTTTATTGAAAGTATTTTATTTTGAAACTTTATTTGTGTACAAAGAAAGACATTGTATAGAAGATGTGATCTGACTAGTAAAAACCCCTTTGGAAAAGCTGGTGAACATATATATATATTTTGGGAACATTCAGTGTATTGATCATGTTGCTAGCTGCTTCCGCATGGCTCCATTCCTACGATCAGTATGTTTTCAGCTTAGCCCCACTGTGTGAGAGTTGTTGTATGTGCTTATGTCTCTCCATCCGTCTTTACATTGCTTGGCCCATTTTCTCAGCCTCATTCCACCACCTGAGCTCCAGATTCAGTCAGTTGTACAGAGATAGCGAGCCTCATATGAGGAATGTGGGTTGTCCTGGCTAAGATAGATGAGGGTGGGGTATAAAGGGAATAACAGTGAGCTGCTTCGCCTCGTCTGCCTCGTCTCCCTACAGTCTCAGTGTTGTAGAAATGTTGGTGATGCATGTAATTAAAGTACAGTTAAGCACACAGCAAAATCTAAAAATATCTTCTTTTTTTTAATACTTTTCTTTTTAGAAAAGATAACCATTTATTAACAAAAATGTTTTAATGATGTTGTGAAAACATTCTCTCATATACATACTATATCAAGTGGCTCTTTTCACCGCTGCCTTTCATTAAATAAAATATCAGTACATTTTTCAGGGCCAGGGAAATATTTGTTCCTGGAGAGACGATGTAAATATTTGGGAAAAGTCGACATGATTTTGTTTGAAAGTTGAATTGAAGAAGGGGCTTTGTGGATTCAGGAAGGTTCATGACAATAGCGTGCAGTATGTATGGACAACAGTCTAAAAAATAAACCTTTTTTCTTAATTCCTGAAAAGTGGACTTATGAGGTTTTCATCCATTAGTCATGATGTTCATCAAGATGGAGCCAAGATGTTTTCTTCCAAATCATTTAGAAGAAAGGGTTGGGTGAGGATGGAGATGGCCAAAATGTTAATGCTCCATCTGCATGCATACTCAAACACACACACACACACACACACAATCCTTACTTTTGACCTAAATACATGGTCACATGGAAGGGAGTACTGTTGAAAAAGAGGCCAGTCTCTCTGATAGAAAAGTATAATTTAGGTATGCTTTTAGTCTCTTCTTTCTTTCTTTGCTTGCACACAATTGATCTATTCAATCCCCTTCCCTCTGTCTATCTAGCCCAATACCTTTACCCCATCATTTTTTTGCTCCCTCTCTCTTTTTACCTCTCTCTAACTATCTTTCTGCTCACTCTGTCTTTTACAGTGTGATACCTCGGCCCAGGGGGGGAGTCCCAGCTCCACTCTGACTTGCAGCACTGCGTCTCCCTGTTCAGAGAGCCCCTCTTCCACCCTGAGCACTGGCACTGGTGGGCAGCCAGCGGCCCTGCCATTATCCCTGCCTTTACCCCACGGTGGCTCAATTACCAGCCCCTCTGGGACCCTCTCCAGCCCTATACCCAACCTTGCCCCTTGCACCGGCCCTGGACTCTTCCCTGACAGTCCCGGGCCTCCTCAAAGCCCTACGTCCACACTGGAGAGCAAGGATAGCGGGATCATAGGTGAGAGTTCTGCTGTGTATCTGTTAGAGATCCTTAAGTAGATTTGGGTCAACTAATAAGAACAGTGAGACTGGCAGTTTTTCAAATTAATGTTTTATCCACATGATATCAGGTTGGGTGGATTCAAATTGGCTTTGCAATAGGTCAACCGCATCCAATACAAAAGCCAAGCCATGCATCACTAATACTGCAAAAAACATCAATGGCCTACTTATCTTTATGTTACCTTTTCTTCAATTTCAAATTATGACTCATCAGTCTAAAATGCCACAGCAATCTACATGGAGATAGGGAGTTAGATAGATCTTACTTCTAAGTCCTTGTTAAGTCTGTACCCCCATCCCACAGTTAGTTTCTCTATTTTGCCTGTGCCACTTCAGCCTCAAGGCTTCAGCTCCCTGCTGTCAAAACTGGGACACTGCTGTCTTTGTTGCTTATGGGTTTGATTCTCCTAAAATAGGACACTTTTCTCCTTAAATAGAGTTTTTATTTATAGTTAAATACAAAAGGTCAAAGGGCGCATCAAATACAATACAACACCTTGATTGATTTGTTTGCAGTACTTAGCTGATTAGATATCTAAGGTGTATGAGAGGCTTCATTTATTGTTTGAACATAAGTTGAATTGTTGTTGAATGGAGTAAGATTTTGCTTTTTCTTGCTTTCTCTCTGCCCCCCCAATTGCCACCTCCACTCTCTGCGCGTGACTCAGCGACCATCACTAGTTCTTCAGAGAACGAGGAGCGCAGCTGCTCCAGTGTGGATCTGACTAAGGATGAAGGCCCGGGGGGCGGTGCCGGGCTTGGTGGCCATGCCAACGAGGGCCGCCATCCTGGACCTTCCAGGGACAATCTGACTATCCAACCAGATGAGGCCTTACCTAGGACAGACATCATGCAACCTAGGACTCCGCCCCCACCGAAGAGACCCCTCCCACAACGGCACACACATAGCACCTCGTCCCTTGTGATGCCCCGTCCTAATTCTGTGGCAGGTACATTTACCTTTTGTCTGGCCACTGTATTTATGGGATGTTTAGGTTCACCATGTTATAATCACGGTCAAGGTTATGATTGAACAGTATATTCTATAATAATATAATCTATAACTAATGATTGGGTTGAGATAAAAGTAGAGATGTATTGTCAGGGTCAAAGGTTGGAAAGTCCCACCTGAACACTTCTGTGAGTTGCTGAAAGCTCTGCTTGCATTATTGAGTAGATGAATTATGTTGATGGGAGTAGGTGTGTGACATAGTTATGACTGGTGATTGATTGCTTGACTGATTGATTGAAACTGATTGATTGAAACAATGTTTTGGTAGCATTTTCCACATTTCCTCTGTGGGGCAGAGGTGGCATAATTTGGCAAGTCTCAGTGAAGCAGGAGGAGACGTTACAATGCTCTCCTTACCACTGAGGCTGGATACACAGTGAACAGTAACAGTGAACAGTATCATGGGAGGCCTCACGTTCTCTTAAAACCCCTGCCTATCCAACAACTACCTTTGCTACAGCACAAGGCTCTTTTCCATCCCTTAGATGTCAGTTCCTTTGTGAAAGGAGCAAAAGAAGAGATTCCCTAAGGAGTGGTGTCACAACAATGCCTGACAGTTTCTTCTGTCAGCTGGCGCTTTTATCTCAGCAGTCTTGACGAAAAAAGGACGAAGCAAGCCATATAGTCCTATAGCTGTTAGAACTGACTGGAAGATAGAAAGATGGCCTATGCATGTATTGTAATACAGATTTGGAGCACAATTAATGTGTGCCAGCCTGGTAAAGATAAAATGAAACTTTAATGATCCTCATGTAGAGAAGAATGGGATACAGGTAAGAATATAGCAAATGGGGGTTATATAAACTTGTGAAACCTACAATTTGAACACAAGAACATGTCAAGAAAATTGATGAATGAAAGTGTGAAAAGGTATAGATTACAGCATTAAGAGGGTGTGCAAAATAGCAGAAGATATGTAGAAGATATGTATGATTTGAGAATATACCAAAAATACTAAACATGTACAGTATGAAATGAATAAAAATTATATAAAAAATACATCAGTATGCAATATATGATATATAAGAGGAAACTAAAGAACATGAAGAAAAACTATGTGAAATTACAGTGTACAAATGTGCTCATATTCACATTAACAGTTCTACAGAGAGCAATACATATGCACAATACATTGTAGCTGTACATTTACAAAATTTACACCTTATCAAATATATACAAATGTCAGATGTATATAACATGTACTGAACATGCAGGTGTGCAAGGTGCATGAGCATTGTTGTCTGTTCTCATCATCACTATCATAATCAGAACATATTTGTGGATAGAGGCAACATACATACTGAAACAGTGTGCAGACATATTGTCACTGTCGGGTGAAAATCTTGTAACTCCAGTATTGGTGATTGTCATGTTTTTATCTAAATTGAAGGATTACATGCTCTTTTATGGGTTGAGGAACTCTACCATCCTTGGGTTTATGAAACCTTTTGAAAATCCACTGGATAAACTCTAAACGTCATGGTGGCCAAAATGAAAACAAGGCTGTTTTTCTGAGTTCCTGAACAGTTTTTGGAGATACAAGGTATTCACCAAACAACAGGAATATGTATTGATTCATAAGCATAGAATTTCTCCATTTGTATAGAATATTCTGGCGCATAGGGATATGAAAAGAGTCCAGGATAGTTTGTATAGGCAGGGCAGGCGCCCTACTTCAGCACCCTTCTAGGTGGCTGAGACTGGGCAGGAAGCATTGTACATTCTGATGGCTGTTGGAAAAAAGAGCACTTAAAGCAGTCCACGCTGCAGCTTGGGTGGATGAGTCAGAGCCTGAAGATCCTCCGTAGATGAGCTCATTGTAGAGAGGGTGAGATTTGTTGTCTAGGGTTTGATTTAGTCCTCATCTTCCCCTCTGCTACTGCCTCTAGGTGGTCCAGCCTTTTTCACCACCTTGATTATCCTGCCTTATTAGCCTCTCCTACCTTGGTGCTGGCCACAACAGGTGGTAGTAGTGATGAAAGGTATATTTTGTTGCATATAATGAAAGACCTGAACCTCTTCAAGGACAATCTGCTCTGCCCTCTCTTGTACAGTGCCTACGTGTTATTAGTCCAGTTTGTTGTTAATGTGAACCCTCAGGTACTTGTAGGACTGCACCATCTACACCACCCCACCCTGGATGGTGACTGGTATCCGTGGTTCTGCTTTGTGACAGATCTTGCTCTGTCAGAAGTCGACTACCAGTTCCTTATTCTTACTGACGTTGAACTGCAGATGGTTCCCTTTGCACCACCCAACAAAGATCTCCTCCAGATTCCTGTACTCCTCCTGATTGCCCTCACTGATGCATCCAGAGGAGAGTCATCAGAGTCATCACAGAGCCTCTGGAGGTGGATTGACCCAGATTTGAATCTGAAGTCTGACATATAGAGAGTGAACAAGATAGGTGACAGTACAGCCCACTGAGGTTCCCCCGTACTACTCTGCAGCAGTCCGACAAACTGCTCTAGAAGTCGGCAAGCTGCGGCCTGCCCATGAGGTACTTCATAATCCAGGAAAGCATGGCATTGTCCACCTGCGTCAATAAAGATGTTTACAGAATATGATCAGAACAAAAGCATATGAGGTTCAAGAGGACTGAAAGGATTTAACAGAGGAGGACACCAGCCTACGTAATCTGGCTAAAGTAGCCTAACCTGGCCAGCACCACCAGCCTAAGGAGCTCTACGAAGACAAGGAAAAGCTCTCAGAAAAACCCTATAGGAGAGAAAATGGAAGAAACTTTGGGCAGGGCAAAAAGAGGCATCCTCCCAACCTCTCAAAGGTCTTCATTATGTGAAGGGTCAGCGCCACCAGCTTGTACTTATTTAGGGCACTGGGTCATCCCTCTTTGGGCACTGAGACATTGCAGTGGGTTTTCCACAGTGGAGGCACCAACTTCAGTCTCAAGGATAGGCTGAAGAGGTGCTGGAGAACCTCTGCTAGATGGCTGCCACATGCTTTGAGCACCCTGGTGCCGATTCCATTGGGGAAGCTGGGGGTGGTAATAAGCCACATTGTCAGTGGGAGAGGTGGAGAGATGGGCAGCGTGAGTGTGGGGTGGGTGGTGTTCAGTGGGGCCCCATTAGTCTGGTCTGCCAAGCCAATGTGGTGGTGGCGGGGGCTGCCTTTAGTCCCTGTGTCAAACCTGCTGAAAAAGAGGTGTAGCTCATTTGCTCTGTCCTCGTTTCCCTCCACCATTCGGCCTGGCTGCCTATAGCCAGCGATGTTTTTCATCCCACTCCACACCTCCTTCACACTGTTTTACTGCAGATTGTTCTTAATCCTCTCGCGGTAGGGGTTGTTTCAATCCTTAATTCTCCTCTTTAGCTCCCTCTGGACAGACTTAACTTCGTCCCCGTCCCAGCCCTGCAAGCCCTCTTCTGCATATTGAAAGGGATGTAATGTTCTTTTGTAATCCAGGTTTTGTTGTTTGGAAAACAGCAAACTGTTTTTGTTAGAATCGTCATGTCCACAGAGAAAGTGATGTAATCCATTATGCAGTGGGAGAGCCTCTCTCGGGGGAGGGTTGTACACAACAAGTCCAGTGCCATGTGCTCCGTTGTCTTGCATTTCACATATTGGGTGAAATTAGTCAGAGTGGAGGACAAGGAGGTAGGGTCCAGTTCCAGTATTATAGAATATAGTAGTCTAGAATTATGGTAGAGTAGTATTATAATGCATACCTGCTATCAATTCAAAGTGCACACAAGAACACTTCCATGTTGTGGGGCGGTGGGAGACGTCTGATAGTCTTGAACTCAGAGATGGACACTTAAGGATGAGGCTGGCTCGTATCTCCAAGCTTCAACCATAATTGCTGCTTTAAAGCTCTAACTCCAATAACAGCTCAGAGATGTTGTGCAGTTTCCTCAGATGCCCTGAGATTACCAATGACCGAGGTAAACATGCACAGCACATGATGATGGGAATGTGAAGTCATCATTTATGCAGGGTTTACACTTCTTTGTCCACTGCCTGTTTAAGGTGTGGTCTATCTACAGTATTTTATAGATGAGTGCAACGTGACTTGGTTCTTTTTTTATCCTACTCTAAGGGGATTAGAGGCAGCCGTAATGCCAGATTTTACAGAGGATGTTAGGGCACTGTTTGTGTGTTTTTGCATTATATAGCAGTGAGAGGGAGAGGGTCTATGCCATGTAATCTAAAATAAACTCATGACTGCCATTCTGACATATGGCTTGGCTCTTTTTCGAGTAGATTATAGAGGAATAACATTATAAAATCCTTATCTAAACCTAAAATCTTAATGATGATGATGCACAAATAAATATGATGTACTTCCAATGTTTATTTAACAAAACTCTTTTATTTAACAAAAACTCAAACTCAAAATGTGCAGCATCTTCCTGGAGGGATTTTCACCCACTCGTCCTTACAGAACTCGGCCAAGTCAATGAGGTTTGAGGGCATCACATATGAGCAGCTGCTTCAGGTCCTGCCACAGCATCTCAACTGGATTTAGGTCAGGACTTTGACTTGACCAATCCAAAACACTAAACTTTTTCTTCCTGAGCCATTCGTTGGTAGATTTACTTGAATGCTTAGGATCATTGTCTTGTTGAACAGACGCTTTCGGCCCAGCTGTAGTTCTCAGACAGATGGCCTGACGTTCTGTTCTGCAATTCTCTGGTATCCTTCAGAATTCATGGTTCCCTTAATGGTGTCTAGTCGTAGAGGTCCAGAGGAAGAAAAACAGCCAGACCATGACATTCCCACCACCATGCTTGACTTTAGGAATAAGGTTATTTGCTGATGGGCAGTTTGGGGTTGTCACCAAACAAGGCATTTTTGATTGTGACCAAACAGTTCAATGTTGGACTCATCTGTCCAGAGAACAGACTTCCAGAAATCTTCAGGTTTGTCCAGGTTGTCTCTGGCAAACCAAAGACAGGGCAGCTTTGCTCTTTTGAGACAGCAGAGGCTTCTTCTTGGCTACCCTTGGTGAAAGCCATTTCTATACAGTGTTGTCCTAATTGTTGATGGATGCACAATAGCATGATGCAGCAATGGAGGCCTGATGGAAAATATTTTTGATGCACACTCACTACTCACTTCCTGAGGTCCTCTGAAGTCTCCTTAGATTACGGCATAGTGTTTTTCTTTCCCCTGCATGGGTAACACCAAACTGACCTGGTTTCTCACCTTATGTTATGCAACTGAAACTCATTTTACCTTCTTGATTCTATACTTATATAACGAATGTAAGAGGAGGTTCACTTTTTTTGCACCTGTAACAAGTCCCTTCACACTATTTTAATTTTACTGCATGCACAATTTCTTCCAATAAATGTATAAAATTGGTAAATATCGACCCCTAATTTCAGTTAAGAAAAGTCTTAATTTTGATTAAATAAGGGTTGCATGGTAAAAACAAAGGGGTTCATAAACTTTCAATCGTGACTGCATACATATGACTGAGTTTCACATCATTACAACCCCAATGAGCGCAGACATTTCCAGATGTAACGTGTGTAATCTAGTTAGCTGGTGCTCTGCCAGGCTTGGATTCATAAACCACTTGGATTCCATTTCCCCTCATTAAAAGAGAGAAAGAGCATGAGAAGGAGGCTAAGACAGACTACAACAGGTTCTCAACCTTTGTTTCACATCCAGGGCTCCAAAGATAGATAAGCAGTTGGCCAAGGCCAAGGCCATTGTACCCCAGGGACCTCCATCTTAGAAGTTTTTTATTTAGAAGTTAGGCCAAACTTAGTCCAGAAATGTATCACTCTCTTTACTTTAGATGGGTTGAGGCCATATTCAGGACTGGGGAGAGAAAAACAAATAGCCTTTCGTTTACATCTAGCCACTGTTACACACTTCTTGTAAAATAAATAAATACATAAATAATAGGATTAAACTTTGTTTTCCTGGACCTCGAGGGCTAGCTAGGCTAGAGTGGACCAAAGACTCCACCAAATGCCTTGAACAGTGCAAAAAGCAAGCCTGGCCAACCTGCATACTCATCCACCCACCATGAGTATGAGTGGGTGGATGGGTATGTTGGTGAGGAAGTGAGTGTGTGAGTGAGCGACTCATTCTGTTTCTTTCTGTTTCTTTATCTTTTAGCCCTTCTCTACTGTATACCTCTTTTATTTTATTAATTCATTGTGTGTGTGTGTGTGTGTGTGTGTGTGTGTGTGTGTGTGTGTGTGTGTGTGTGTGTTTGTGTTTGTGTTTGTGTGTGTGTTTGTGTGTCTGTGTCTGTATAGCTTTTG
>CABFOQ010026622.1:0-19342 GCA_900660455.1 Gephyroberyx darwinii | reverse complement strand
AAAGTGTCGGTGAAGTGGTTTTAGTGTGTGTGTGTGTGTGTGTGTGTGTGTGTGTGTGTGTGTGTGTGTGTGTGTGTGTGTGTTTGTGTTTGTGTTTGTGTACAATTAAATGTGCTTTTTTCAGTTTTTCAGCTTGATGTACTCGTTTTACAGTGTGGGAATGGGAATTGTTGTTTGTGCAATAAGCCTTATTTTGGCTTATTGGCTGATTATAGGAATGTGTGTAATCCTTTTATTGACAGCTGATATATTTTTGCATTGTAGCAGTCAATGGGCCTCATTCACGGAACGTAAGATCAGATTTAATAGTAAAGTGTGTTCGTACAAACGTTTCTACGAACACAGTCTCATTCATCATTTTTGTTCATATCTGAATTTGTTTGTTGGTACAATCAAAACCTACGAGTGTTTGGAAACATGCGGGAAGGCTCTTAGAATGCCTTATTGTTCATGCAAAATAAATTACAGTAGTGCCAAACCTCAACAACAACATGTTTCAGTAGCCTACATTTGTAGAAAAAGGCTGCAATGGCATATTTGCAGAATTGTCTTTATTTATAACATTACTTGACATTACATTACAGTCATTTAGCAGATGCTTTTATCCAAAGCGACTTACAATAAGTGCCCTCAACATAGGTAGGCAAGAGAACTACTAGTCACCAGAAATTGTAAGTGTATCTCCCCCTAAACAAGCATCTAAGAGCAGAACCAGTGCTAAGGTAAAAGTGCAATAAACAAACAATAAAAACAAATAAAACCAATAACAATACAATTATCCGACTTGTAATGGGTTGATCACATGGACTGAATGCCTTACTAATGCATTTATATAGTCAGACCATCTGATGAAAATGCAGCCTGCTTCTCGTTATTCTTTTTTTGCAATCTGCTGAAACAATGCTGACAGCATTAATGCTTTCTTGCCATGCTTTACTTTTATCAGTTCTTGTCACTCCACTGCTGATGCTTACACATGAGCGCAAAACTACGACCCTTCAATCATTCAATTTATGAACGATTGGCATTCATCATCTGATACAACTGGGGTAAACACAAATCCTGGTTCATGAACCCCACATTAGTATTTCCGTACACACATGAATATGAAAAATGTTTTGAAAATGAGGCCCAATGTGTTTCCAATAATTATCACCAATGTCCTGACCTGTGAGACAATATTAACATTATAAACCATATATTAGCCCAAGATTACAGGATTTCAGATGGGTGTTTTTTTTCCATTTTTCTCTCTCTTTCTTTAGCACTCCTCAATGTCATCGAACATTTCACAGTGAGAGCAAGAATTCTTTATTTTTCACATCTCCATGGATACAGTAATGTACTTGAGCATTGACCTGGGCATTGTGTGGTGTGTATGTGCCTGTTTTTGCACATTTTCAGATTCTTCACATCTCTCTCTCTCTCTCTCTCTTTCTCTTTCCATCCTGTACTCCCTCCCTCCTTTCAGCAACCAGCTCCACTAGATTGGAGGATCTGAGTTATTTGGACACCCAAAGGGTTGCTGCACAGAGGGGCTCTGCTCGCAGACACAACACAGCTGGGCGCACAAGTGATGACTCCAAAGGTACTTTATGACTCAACCCTAGGGTGATTGCATGTGGAAATGAGCAAATATTACGCAGTGAAAAAATATCTGAGGACCTGTATGGAGCCTGTCAAGCTGACCTAACATTCAGTGCCCCAATGTCAACGTGGCCTAAATGTTTTCCATTGTAATATGGTTTGAACTCTTTTCTCTCACTCTATCCAGTGAGATTGGTACCATTCAAGCAAGCAGACATCATGCTAAAACCGCTGTTGTTTGAAGTCCCTGGCGTCACTGCGGAAACACCTTTTGTGGGCCGTGATTGGCTGTTTACGCGTCTGGAGGAGGTCCTGAAGAAGACCAACAGCTGCGAGGGACGTGGCGCTGTCATTGTGGGTAATGCAGGCTCAGGAAAGACTGCCATCATCTGGCGGCTGGTGACGTTCAGCTGTCATGGTATGCGTACTCCACAGGGGGGGCCCACCCCTCACAGCCCCAGCTCCTCCCCTAAATGTAAGACTCACATCCTTGTTCAGTATTTGTATCTTGTTTCTCTGTAAGGATCTGAACGCATTGGTGTATGAAAATGTGCATACACTAATGTGCAACAATTTAAATTCAGTATCCTCCAAAATGCTTAAATCCATGTAGGGTATTGGAGGAATGAACAGTTCTTGGGAATGGGTTTGCATCTGGGTCACACAGTCTTGTTTGCAGTCCTCCCCTGTTGTTTCTCTGCTGATTGCAATTGTGTAAGGGGACTGAGATTGTGGTGGGTTGTTGTTTTTTTTGGTGTTTTTTTTTGAGTGACACTCAAACTGTTCTTTTCTCTGAAGAACATGTTCAACAACCTCTCATACCAGCTGCGGATTTTAAACTCTATAAATAAATGTTGCATGCTGGTGATTTCTGTTGTGGAGATAATTAACAAAATTTGACACATTTAGATTCATATCATAAATCATAGATGGGCACAAGTACAAATGTTCTGTATCACTTCCTCTCAATCCCTCCCTATAGTGCTATTACAAATTTTGGTAAGGTAAAGCTGAGCAGAAGATGCCAAACTGTCAGCTAGATGTCTAAATGTCCTTTTAAAGTGTTCAGAAAAGAGTGAATACTGAGACACATTTTTCAATATCATTGAACTGTCCACTGATATATACAGTATGTTGTAATTTCAGTCTAGATTCAATTGAGGTATGCTTTGAATCAAATACGATGTCCTGATGTAACAATATGGCGCTCTCTCTGAAACAAATGCTCTCAGTGCCATCTAATGTGGTTTTGCCTGACGTCATATTTACCAGCCTTGCTTGACAGAGGCGCTAATTAATTGCAGTGATTTGAAAGGCTTTCTTCATAGACTTCATTCTTGACGTGCCTATGTTTACCCCAGAGACTTCATTTACCTCCTGTAACTGGCAGCTTTGTGTTTGTTGCTGGCGCACGCTCCATTCAGGCGGGGATAGGCAGGCAAAAGCAGCCTCCAACCAGCCCCCAGAGCCCCTTCCTCTCGGCAAAGATTCCCAGCCCAACCAGAGTGCTGTTCCAGGGACGGGTGATACCAACACTACACACAGGAAGGAGGCTGTCAAACGCCTGGCTTCCAAGGTATAACAACATGCACATACACACACACTTCACGTTGCAGTACAGTACTTATTTATCTTGCTTTTGAGAGGGCGGTTGACTAACCTACAGTAATTAATGGTAAAAGGAGGAATTGACTTGCAAGACGGGAATATCTCTAGATTCAGCTTCTCATAATGGTTGTTTTGGTAACCCTGGTTAGGATTTCTCACCTCAACATATTATAGCATCCTATGACTGCTATGAGCATTCTAGTCTTGTGTAACACTTAAGAGACTGGCTTCAAACTAGATTTAGGATACAAGTATAGACATTGTTTTCTTCAGAACCATTGTGTCCATCTTTTGTGAGACATGGGATTTTAATGTCACAGCTCTCCTCTCTCCTCGGGTTCATGTAGAACACGCTGCTGATTGCATCACACTGATGACATGGAAGGCTTCTAAATTTACTAGCTTGGCCTCAATAAAAGTTTCCATGGGAACTAGTCAGGCTGCTTATGATAGATGTTCGCTTAAAAGTAAAATCATCGATAACATTACACGTGGACATCTCATCTTATGGTATTAACTGGCACTGTTCTGAATCACAAAGACTGATTTCTATTATTCTACTATAATACAATTATAGTTTACAGATTAACGCCTCATCTGCTTCCAGTAAGACAATTATTAAGACAATGTTATCCTGCTTTTTATGCTTTTCTTCAGTTTTGCTGCTCCTGCATTGAAAATATCACCCTAATTGGTAGTATTATGTTTGACTTCTCAGAATCTTGCTTACCATTCAGCTGACTGCCTGAATAAACCAACTAGTATTTATTGAGGGAAGGTTTTTTAGAAATACTCTGCACTCGTGTTAGATTGAATGAAGCTCTCGTTTATTGAGTCTCATGTGTGGAAACTAGGTTATGACTCAGCTCCCTCTGTAATTGCTGTGAGTGGTCTTCTGTGAACATGGATCTATTGTATTTTCACCTTCATTCTTGTTGCTTTCTGTGATGTTATTGTCACACCTTGCTTTGTTTTTTCTCTTTTGGTTTTCTTCTCCAATCTCCTTCCATTGCCTTTTCTCTCTCTCTTTTGTTAGGTTGTAGCTTATCATTTCTGTCAGGCTGACAACACCTACACCTGCCTGGTGCCAGAGTTTGTTCACAGTGTCGCCGCCCTGCTGTCCAGAGCGCCACAGCTCGCCCCCTACAGGGAGCTGCTGGTACACGAGCCTCATCTGCAGAACACACTCAGCCTACGATCCTGCGTCCAAGACCCCATCACTGCCTTCCGCAAGGGTGTCCTAGAGCCCCTAGCTACCCTGCGCAAGGGTAATATACTACTCAGTGACTCATTCACACACACACACACACACACACATACACACACAAACTTTAAGACAAATGTACTATTAAAGTTTAATGTTTTAAATTTTAAAATAGTATCAGTTTGAAGGTGGAAAACTGTCTGCTCTCCTCACCCTGCAATTAGGGAGGCTGCTGCTATCTCCTGTGTGAAATAGCCCATTAATGGCTCCATGATGGGTCCATAGATTATTTTTCCCGTTAAGGTCAATGATTTGAAACGCTGTAGAGTGTGAAACAGATGTTAGGTCATTTACATGGAGAGATGATGAGTGTTATTTTTGCCCCAGTGAATCATCAGCGTCCCACAGGGTTTCAAGGTCACACACTCTGGAGAGGCTGCGAGTGTTGCAGGCGTACTAGCCAGCCCAGTTTCTCACAATACAGTCGGTCGGATAGATCAATGTGTTATTATGGCTGGGGCCTCCACAGTCTGAGCAGAGGAGTGGTTTGCCTACTCCATCTCTATTAAGCAGGTCAGAATGAATGGAGAGCCTTTGCTCCAGAGCATATGATCCCATACAGGCTTGCAGGGGTGAATTGACAGCTTAGACGATGTGAAACATGATGGATAGGACCCTGTTTTTCCTGTTTCTAGCTGATAGACATTAATGGCCTCTGGTCACTTTTAGCACAATCAATATCACAGAGGGGTTTGTGCTTTTCTCAACATAAGTAATCTACTGGAAAATGAAGAAGCACCCATTTTAATCTATGACAGGCTTCATTTAAGAAATCCCATACCAGCTCTTTTTGTTTCCTCATTGCTTCCTTTTTGTCAGGCTACTCTAAGATATCTGCTTTCTAATCCATCTCTGCCTGTCTGTCTGTCTGTCTGTCTGTCTCTGTACAGAGAGGAGGCTACCTGAAGAAGACTACATCATATTGGTTGACAGTCTAAATGAGGCAGAGTTCCACAAACCAGACTATGGAGACACCATTGCCACCTTCATCACCAAGATCATGTCCAAATTCCCCCTCTGGCTCAAGTTGGTGGTCACAGTCAGGACAGGCCTGGTGGTGAGACTATTTACATCACAAGGTTACAGTGATCTCTAAACCACAGCACAGCTATCTATCGCCAGTCTGTAGATCTAGTGGTTTAGCTGGTTTGGTACAGCTAGTACGGCTTTTGGCACCATAGCTCTAGCTAGTCTGATCCAGGCCAGCCCTGGCACTCACTTCCTCAATCCAGTTGGTAATCCCACTGAGCAGCACACACATCTGCCCAACGCCAAGGCCAAGGCTCCGAATGCAGCCTGGATTACGCCCTGAATGGATGGTAATGCTACTGGGAGCCTGGTTGGAGTCTGGAGCCTGACAGTTACATAAGTGGGTTTGTGTTGGGGGATGCCACATCACACATTTAGGGTCAATTCCTTCAAACCCCACCCCGCTGCATCCCTACTTCCCTGATTGGTTCTTCTTTTTTTTTCATCCTTTCTCCTTACCGGCCTATTCACAGGAAGTGCCAGCTCTTTTATAACAACCTGGATGTTTCACAAACTGCAGGGGATTGTGAAAGGGTTAATTGCAGCACACTCCGCAACCCCAAGTCAATTGCTTGAAGCAGGAACCAAAATGTCATTCTTATGTAATGGGGAACTGAACTTGCAATAACATGGATTTTTTTTGATCAGTCATAGCTGGTTTTGGCCGGTGTTGAGCAGTTGCTGCTGGTGAGAGAGGAGATGAAATGTGAATCTGAGAGAGGCCTATGAGCAATGTTGGAGCTTGAGTCACGGTCACACTCTTTACTGTACTGTATCCCATAGCTCTGTGAGTCTCTATGAGTCAGAGGCAAAAGCAGCTGAGGAGATGGGTGCTGATTTTTGGTGATTATAGTTTCTCCTTTGTCAATGCACCAGAGACATTGTGCTCATAATTCCATAAATATTAAGGTGTGTGTGTGTGTGTGTGTGTGTGTGTGCTTGCTTCATTTTACAATAAGCACCAATAATTTGTTTTCTTCTCCTCTAGGAAATCACCACTCTTCTTCCGTTTTCTGGCATCTCCCTGGACATCCTGCCAGACAGCAGTGATCTGGGAGCTGACCTCAGTGACTACATTCAGCACCGGGTCAGTAACAGCACCCAGGTCGCCGCTAACGTCACCACACCAACAGGCTCTGCCCCTGACCAACTGCTCCTCAGCAAGTTCAGCAGCCACCTGTCAACCCGAAGTCACGGCTCCATTCTCTACCTTCAACTGACCCTGGACCTGTTCCACAGGGGCCACCTGGCCCTGAAAGGAGGAAACTACCTAGTAGTGCCTGTCTCCCTGGCGGAGGTCAGCCATGTAGAGTAATGTGTGTTTCAATGTTATCAGTGCACTTTCTACGGGAACTACAGAGGTTAAGTCTTAATTAAAGTCAATTAAAGCTGCAATATGGAACAGTTTGTTTTGAGTGAGCAGAGTGCGTCGCTAGCCTCACTCTCCTCCCCCTCAGTTAGTCAAGTTCACACCCCAACACTTGTCACTCATCTTGATGAGCTGTCTACCTTGAAATGGCATCAAGCCTGAGACTGAGGTAACAGGCATCTGTAAAGCCACCGCACACATTGAGAAGCAGACGGTGAATGCAGGCAATTTGCAATACAAAAGCAAAGCCAGTGTTTATGAACAGAGCTTGTCTGCTGCATATTTAGCTTCGCTGTTATTTTGTTACTTCTTGTCACGTATGAACTTCTGAACCAGAACACACAAGACACTCGCACACATGCACACTTTCATCATGTCATACCAACCCTAAAATCTACACTAAGGATACATAAAAACAAGACAAGATACAAAAATTCTTCCACACTATGTTCCACCATTGTTGTTGCAATGACTTCTCTCTGCTGTGGCCACTAGCCTCACATAGATACACAAGCCAGCTCGCCGCTGGCCCCGCCTACAGCAAATAATGTCTGCCCCAAACATCATTGAAAAGCCAGTTTCAGGTGATTGGGGGGCTGTAGGCATGTACACACAGACAGACACACTCTGATGATGTATAATATTTCCTATTTCCTAATAGTGTTATTTTAATGTGAAAAAAAATCATATTGCAGCTTTTTCTAACTACACATATACATTTATAGTTATTTTTGTGTGTATTTTATTCATTATTCTTACATATACTTCCTTGGAATCAAATGAGACAAAATGTATCACAAGTACAATTTTAATTGAAAACGAAATGCTCACTGTATAAATATCTGTTAGGTCTACCTGCTGATGTGCCGCGTGAGCTTCCCGGATGGAGAGGTCTTTGAACGGGTACTGCCAGTGCTAAATGTGGCACTGGCGTCTCTGCACCCACTGACTGACGAACAAATGTTCAAGGCGCTGAATGCAGGCAGTGTGAAGGGGGAGATGGAGTGGAAGGGCTTCCAGCAGAGATTAGACAGCCTGGCTGGATTCATGGTAAGGTTCATGATATGACCGCATGGAATGGAACAGATGGATCCAAGCTTTTATTTCAAAGGTTATGAGAAGTCTGGTGTTTTTGGCAAATTTGGATTTGTTTTGTTATCTTACAAAATAGATCATTTACTTTATATTTTGGGGATTCAGTAGAGGCGTTTACCCAGAGCAACTTCCAATGAGAGGTCGCAGGGGACATAACCACTAGACTATCTCTGGGCGCCAGATCATGTCAGTTAATCATACCTCTACCTTTTTGAGAATTTTCTGTCTTCAATCTGGTTGTAGGTGAGACGCAGGGATGGCACACGCATGCTGTGTCACCCCTCCTTCAGAGAGTGGCTGGTGTGGAGGGCAGATGGAGAGAGCACTGACTTCCTCTGTGACCCTAGGTGAGGCAATAAATCAATAAAGTCAATAAATTCTTGGCACGGTGGCACAGTGCTTGCACTGCTGCCTCACAGCAAGAAGGTCCTGGGTTCGATTCCCGCCTGGGGCGCTGTTGACACTGGGGGGAATCTGCATGTTCTCCCCAGGCTTGTCGGCAGTCAGGTGGGGTATCTCCCGATTGGGGTCTTTCTGTGTGGAGTTTGCATGTTCTCCCCGTGCTCACATGGGTCTCCTCCTATAAAGAACCCCATCTAAAAACATGCAACATCCTGTCCTGTCCCTGACCACGACAAGGATGTACATCTGGAATTGGTCCCCGGGCGCCGAAGGAAAAAAGGGCTGCCCACTGCTCCTGGCTGCCCCTGGAGGAAGGACGGCTAGGATGGGAAAATGCAGAGGACAAATTCATTTTGGACACCCTCCTTGCATGTGTGTGTGTGTTGTGTTCGACGGGCACTACCCCTTGCATGTGTGTGTTGTTGTGTGTGTCTTAATCTTAAACAAAAGGAACCTTTGAGTGGTAGATTAGAATTTCAGCTGATGCGTGCATGCTATTTCTGATAAATAAGTCAGTTATTAAGTTATTGTGTGTGCGTGTGTGTGTGTGTGTGTGTGTGTGTTCCTATGTCTACAGGAGCGGCCATGCTCTCCTGGCCTTCATGTTCTCCAGACAGGAGGGCAAGTTGAATCGTCAGCAGACCATGGAGCTGGGTCACCACATCCTCAAGGCTCACATATTCAAGGTAAGAGAAACTATACACTCCATGATCACGGTTGCACAGAAGATTTCGGATGGTATCTAGGTTGTATGATAGGAAGTGACTGTACCTGTCCCCAACCCCATCCTTGGACAAATACTTAGACACTGTCTCTCTCTCAGGGTCTGAGTAAGAGGACAGGCGTGTCCTCCAGTGTTCTTCAGGCCATGTGGGTGAACTGCAGCACAGACAGTCTATCTGCTGCACTGGCCTCCCTCAGGAACCTCTACACACCAAACATCAAGGTTACACACCTGCTCTGCATCAAAAACACACATACAGACACACACATATACACACACCCATAGATACATATTTACAGAATTCTCTGCATTCATTCCCTGCAGGTGAGTCGGTTGCTGATGCTAGGTGGGGCTAGTGTGAGCTGGTGTACGGAGGTGTTAGGCCATGCCCCCATCCTGGGTGTCCATGCCCACCTGGGGCATGTGGAGATGGCAGCTGTACTGCTTGAGATGGGGGCTCCTATAGATGGAACCACTGACAGCGGCATGACGCCTCTCTGCCTGTCCTCTGCTGCAGGACATCCCGACTTGGTCAGCCTGCTCTGCAAGAAAGGGGCCAAGGTTAGTGTGGGAGCCCGATTCTGTGCAAAGGGAGAGAGAGGCAAATGCAGGTTTAAATGGTATGAATGCCATGCTTATCATGGCTACATCAGATATAATTCAATGAAAGAGCACTCAGTGGGTCTTGACTGTTTACCATGGTGATATTATTCAATCTAAAGTGAACAGACCTGGTTTTACATTCACCACTGTTCCGGGATCTATTCTGGGAGAAAAATGACATAACCAGGCCTGATCTAGGCCAGCATATTACAGGCACCAGCCAGGACCAGTGTGATAAGTCCTTCTGTGTGTCCCTGTGTGCCAGGTGGACCATGTTGATAAGAGTGGCCAGTGTGCTCTGGTCCACGCGGGGTTGAAGGGCCACACAGAAATCATCCACATCTTGCTGGGCCAAGACTGGGGACCAGAGAACCCCACTGACCCTCAGCACCAACACGGCACTGAGACTGTGCCTGGGAAGAGCCAGGCAATACAGCAGGTCCTTACAGCTGCCTCTAGTGTGGGACACACACAGGTACAGATGAAGGTCCTAATAACCAAAGCATTTTTAGCACTTTGCTGAGATGAGTTTTTATGGAGTGTGGTGCCTGTCCAGCTCTATGTAGGTCTTCACACAGAGGTACAATAAGGTGCAGTTTGCTTTTTTCTGTGGCCAAGGTCTGCGGTGGCATGTGTTAGTAGTACAGAGAAATGCCATATTGCGTTTCCCCACAGGTGGTGAAGAGCTTGCTGGACTTGAATGATGAACAGCTGGCTGTGCAGATGGACACTCACGACTCTCTCTGGGGAGAAACAGGTGGATTTCTCATATCAATCATAGAAATTTAGCTTTCTCGGCTCTTGTCCATGTGCTTGGCTCTAGAGTTAAGCTCAAGGGCATTACTGTTTTTAATTCAGATATATTCTAGACAAAATAAGTCCTGTGTAATGAATATAATGAAGCTAACTACCTATCTATGGATGCACAGTAAGTGCTTTGAATGGAAGCAGTAGTATTTAGCAAGCTCAGTAGCATCAGCCGCCCTCCTACCAAAGTTATGATTTGAAAATGGTCTGATCGATATCAAATAGTTGATTCGATTGTAAATTGTTCATTCTTTTTAGCATCACATTTATCACTGGCCATTTATCATGTCCGGCCATATTTGCAGTGTCTAAAAAGCAGCTGTTATTAAATTGTGATACCTTTACCCCAATCATAGACACTATCGCAGCTCTCAGAATTTTGTTAGGTCCATCTCCTGAAAGCATGTCAGACAGAGCCTGGCTCTCACCATTACAGTGTAATACTATTACACAGTCCCCGCTATTGTTGAACTGAGATGGGGAAAGAGCAAGCATGAGATACCCTCTGAAACCTTTGCTTGTACCAGTTCTTGGCCTTGTGCCTTTATGTTCAGTGTTGGGTAGTAACTGTAACTCTAATCATTGGATTATACAATCCAATTACAAAAATAAAATAACAATAATCAGCCAAAGAAAATCTGACTGCAACTGCTGCTTTAGGGATTGCAGTTAAATATATGTGATTTAGTTAAAAGGTAGGTTAAAATGATGATGATGAAAGCTAGACTGACTTTTAGAAGGTAAAACAACTGTAAAATGTAACTACCTCCTCTGTTCCTTCTTCTACAGCACGTATAGGCCTATCTGAGATATAATGCGCAGCTTTTGAGTGGGTGGAATGGGTGTGAAACAAAATCAACGTTTTAATGGGAATATTAATTTCAATGGTTCAGTTCACGGAAGAACAATTTTGTGTAGCTGCACAGTCCCCTTAAGCAAAGAGAAGTCTGTCGCCGAAGTTATTTGTCATGTAATGTAAGAATTTCTCCTTAAAGTGCAGCATTACATCACTGATCACTGATGCGTACAGTAACATGAGACTTGATCATCAAGGGTGCTTGGAGGTTAGAAAATGTGATATCAATACCTCCATATCCAGCTGCTCAGTCAGCAGCAGGACTAGAAACAGGAAAAATGTCCATCCACTGGTTGTTAGAGTAACACAGGAGTGCAACCTGTCTAGTGTGCAGACGTGCCGATGAAAATAACTGTATTTTGTTTCCTTTTGTTGTTGAAGAGGAGCTATACATGTTTGTTCTGAGCAATTTTGACATCCAGATTTTCATTTAAACTGCAAACATTAAAAAAGTTTGCCTCGGTGGAGTATGTTAGAGTTCCACAGATGAACCCATGTCATGTAAAGCGTTGCAATCAGTTAGATTATGAAATAACCCCAGCTCTCTGTTTCTCTCTCCATTTCTCACTCCTGCTTCTTTTTTTCTCCTCAATGTGTCAATTATGTATTCTTCTCCGCCTCGTCTTCTCATCTCTATTCCACCCCTCTCTCAGCGCTGAGTGCGGCAGCGGGGAGAGGAAGGATGGAGATGTGTGTGTTGCTCCTGGAGCGGGGGGCAGGGCTGGAGCTCTCCAACCGCAGAGGAATGGTCCCACTGCTCAGTGCCGCCAAACATGGACACACGCAGGTGAGGAGGAATGGGTTTTTTACTGTTACTGACACAGAATCTCCTTTACGTTTTTGGAGTATTCTTGATTGATTATTAGGATTATTCCTGATTTACTTTTTTCCTCTCTTTCGCAGGTAGCAGAGTTGCTTCTGAAGCACGGCGCCGACGTTAGCATCACTGACAAGCAGGGTCGCACTGCACTGATGCTGGCTGCCACTGAAGGCCACGTGAGCACTGTCGAACTCCTGCTGTCAAAGGGTGAGAGGTCACTGAGAATCCTCTCGATCCCAACTGAATTCCTCATATGTTTGATGAATGATTTGTATGAATTGTATAACGATATTTGTTTTGTCTGTGGTCCCAGGTGCCTCTGTATCCTCTGTGGATCAGGAGGGACTGACAGCGCTTAGCTGGGCCTGTCTGAAGGGCCACAAGAGTGTGGTGCAGCTTCTGGTGGAGGGCAGCGCAGACCTGAACCAACCAGACAGACACGGGCGGACTCCCCTTGATCTGGCCGCCCTTAACGGCGATGCGGATACAGTGGGTTTCATGCTGTTGTTTAGAATCATGGTGGCATGTTGATGATGATGGATGGATAGATACGTTTTGTTTTTTACTTTATTTATTCCCTCAGAGGGAAATTTCTTTTCTGTCCCCTACCGGCACCCCTGGATCAGGTAGAGATGAAGTATGCCAGATGAGGATGCTCAAGCCCCTGGAGTAGGTAGGGGCTTGAGCATCCTTGATACATAGCCCCTGGAGCAGGTAGGGGCTAAGTATCAAGGATGCTCAAGGATGCTATGGCCACATGGGGGGGGCTGAACCCTGGCCTTCCGGTTTGGCGACGACCTCACTAACCACTATGTTAAACTCAAGAGAGATGCCTAAGGAAAAAGCAAACACCTAACTGACAGGATGACCAAAACTTTACTACGGCTATAAGGACAGAGGAAAGATAACAATGTCTGCTCAGTCCTTCAAAGAAGTCGTCTTCAATAGATAACAATTGGTTTGCAGCGGACAGCATGGTGGCTCAGTGGTTAGCACTGTCGCTTCACAGCAAGATGGTCCTGAAATCTCGGCCCTGGTCCTTTCTGTGTGGTTTGCATGATCTCCCTGTGTTTGCGTGGGGTTCCTCCCACAGCCCAAAGACATCAGGTGAATTGGAGACCCATAGGTGTGAGCATGATTCTGTCTACCTGTGATGGACTGGTGAACTGCCCAGGGTGTTTCCTTGCCTTCCACCCAATGCATGCTGGGATAGGCTCCAGCAACCCCGTGACCCTGAATAGGACAAAGCAAAAAATGAATGAATGGTTTGCGGTGCTTTCCTGATCTTGAGGACTCCTCATTGCTCTTTACATACCTCCTTAACCATGACGAAAAGTGTGGAAGGTGTGAAAAACAAGTTACAAAACTCATGACTATGCAAGGAAGAGAAAAGATGATTAGTGAATAAGAATAAAGGAGAATAATAATACTCATACTCCTACAGTCCCCCTATTTAATCAAATCAAATGAATAAATCATAATGGGCATCATCAGATATAATCACACTGTGATAGGACGTAACTTTCACTTAACAGCCCTGTTCAGTCAAAGTATCTTGATGCACATCCATGTAACCATCCCACTGATCAGCAAGGTAGTAATTAAAACCATCACACGGATCAATCATTTAATCAAAACCATCATCAAGATAAAAGGATGGAGCCAATTATTTAGCTATTTAGTTTTCTCTTAACATAACAGAACACGCAGCATGTCATCAGTCACAATCGGTATAGATAACCACATACCGATTGCTATAATATTCTTTTAAAAAGACATAGTCCCAAATCTGTTGTTATCCTGTAACCTCGTGTGTCGTGGTCAGGTGCATTACCTGGTGGAGCATGGAGCAGTGCTGGAGAGGGCTGACAACAACGGTACCAGAGCTCCAGACCAGACGACTGGCTGCCAAAACCCTACCCTGGTGGCCTCACTGCTAAAGAAAGGGTCCAAGATGGGTATATAGATGATGGTCACCATTATGTCTCTGTGTTTGTGCATGTATCTCACTTGACAAAAGAAATTAGGACACCATTTACTTGGATAGGTAGGAAAGTCTCTTCTATCTTTGGCAGAGAGCTTAGACGGTGGTTCATGTTATTTGTCTGCAACCTATAGGTTTACAGGAATATATGCCTATTTTCTCCGTTTTGTAATACCTCCAATTTTACAGCCACTTCTTTTTCTTTCTTTCTCTCTCTCTCTCTTCGCCTGCTGATGCCGGTGCCCTCCTTGATTGACTAAAAGGCTACAGAACAGCTCCACATGATCGATCCGGTACGATTTATGAGAGAGAGAGAATAAAAAGGACAAAGCGAGAAAAAGAAAAGACATAATACATTTTTGTACCACTCCTTTAGGTCATGCTACATGGGCTATGGCCTCCTCCAAACCAGATATTCTCCTCATCTTGCTACAGAAGCTGATGGAGGAGGGCAACATGCTCTACAAGGTAGGTTACCGCTGGAGGACAAAAAAGGTAGATATGCTGGTGAAGTGTGTGTAGTGAGACACCGGCTGTCTGGGGTGGGGTGACAACCTTGCAGCCATTTGAATGACTTGCAATATATTTCTGTGGTTTAGTAGCTGTCCATCTCTCTCTCCTCCATCTCCAATCCCCTGTGTGTTCTTCAGAAGGGGCGTATGAAGGAGGCAGGCCAGCGATACCAGTACGCCCTGAGGAAGTTCCCTCGTGAGGGGCTGGGAGAGGAGTTGAAAGGACTGAAAGAGCTCCGGGTCTCTCTGTACCTCAACCTCTCCCGCTGCCGCAGGAAAACCAATGTAAGGCCTACTGCTGTTGGACTGTATGAAACTACTCATGTACTAATGTGCATGACCAGGTTTTCAGATGCAGAAGGGCTGGCATTAGGGATGGGGGGGTGTTGAGGTGGAGAAGGTGAGGCAGGGTTGGGTCCACGTGATAACTAATTTAATGTTTGCCTGGTAAACATAAAGTTTGTGTCTGACCTGAAGGCAAGATGTGTGAAGACAGAATGAGTAGCCGTGTGTTGTTACTGTAGATGTGTGTGGGGCCTGCAGCCAGGTTTGGAAATCACCCTGGTGATGACAGGTCCTAGCAGACTGTGTAAAAATGCAATCCTGAGGGTCACTGTGGCCATTGGATGGAATGGAGCAGATAATGTGATGTGATAAGGTCACTCTCTCATAGACCGGAGTGCAGTCTCTCTCTCTTTCTCCGTCTCTCTACAGGGGGTTATTTACAGTGGATGTGCAGCGGGCTGACTAAAGCCACATATCATATCAGGATGCAGCCAATAAGGGCCAGGAGAGAGACTACATGATACCATCATTAAACATTCAGCAGCAATGTTCACAACGTCACATTCAAGGCTGCTATCTTGACCTCGCTCTCAAGGACAGAATCACAATGCATTGGCCCCATTCAATATTCACCTGAGAGTGATGATGAGAGCAGTGAAAACCCTCTTCTGTTGCTAGGCACCCTACAATGACACGTATTTGAGGATGTGTTCAATAAACTAGGCTTCATTCTTCAGATCCATACAGACATACATACATTTCAGTGTAGATGAACACACATTTTTTTATTGAAAGCACCTCCGGTTACTCTGTACACAAGCAGGTACCATTTACGCTAAACAAACATTACCCGTTCTAGTCATTAAACTACAAAGTTCAACATGCCCTGGATTTGTTAATATGCTCTACCTCAGGTCTAACTTCAAAGTTTAATACCAATTGCTTTGTCTGTGAAAACACAGGACTTTGGCATAGCTGAGGATTTTGCAACAAAGGCCCTGGACCTCAAGCCCAGGTCTTATGAGGCGTATTATGCCAGAGCACGAGCCAAGAGGAGTAGCAGGTAAGGCCATATCAACTGGAAACAATACAGAATACTTCACTCCATGGAAATTCACTGAAGTGAGGATGATCAAATTGGAGCGCTGATTGCTGCTGTCCAGACTAAGTATCATGTTGGCCATGTGAATGTAGTAGTTTCATGTTCCTTGTCCATTTTCTCTGGCTTCCCCAGGCAGTTTGCTGCAGCACTGGCAGACCTCCACGAAGCAGCACGACTCTGCCCCTCCAACCGGGAGATCCGGCGCCTGCTGGCACGAGTAGAGGAGGAATGCCAACATCATCAGAAGACACCCAGCAACAACGCGCCAGAAGGTTACAACCAGGACCCCCACTCCCACCACCATCAACCCACAGAGGGCGAGACAGACCTCTTTTCACAGGGAAGTCTAGAAAGACAAATCCCTGTTGAGCAGGTTGATGGAGAGAAGGGGGACGAGGAGGAAGACGGAGAAGAGGTCCCACTAGAATGTGGGAAAAGCCCAGAATTTTGGCCTCTGAATCCGTATGCTCCTAACAGGACTCTCCCTGGAGGTATGGCCTTCGGTTTAGCAGATCAGGGGCCGTGCTTTCCTCAAGAGGAGTCCGTACAGGATATGCCCGGGCCCGTTCCTCTGACCAACAGACAGACCCAGAACCAGGGCAGCAGAACCCAGCACCACTGCCACTCCCTCCAGGCAGGGGGGAGAGTAGGGGGCAGGCCTCTCTCTCTCTGTGGCCCCTCCAGTCCTCTGCCAGGTAGACACATCTCCACCTCCCTGAGGCCGACCCCGGTGCTGGGCATCGACATCAGCCCTGTATCTACCAATGACCACTCTGGACACAGCCCCACTGATCACTATCACCCCATGTCCCCCAACAACTCCTCCCCCCCAGGCCCTGTCCAACTCTACCAGCCCCGCTCCTCCAGCTTCTCCAGGGGTTCTGACAGACTCTCCACACACTCTGTGGCTTTGGATGGCCTGGCTCTTGCTCTAGGGTCTGGTATGGAGGTTCGGAGGGAGGGCTGTGGGGGCACAGCTGGCTCAAGGGGCTCTAGCTCTAGTCAGGCCTCCAGTGGGACCCTGTCGGACAGCGGCAGGCAACAGGTGCCAGACGCTCCACGCATTGCCAAAAGCAGTGGTAGCTTCAAGGGAAAACCTGAGCTAAAACCCCGGCCCTTCATGGGGGTCATGGATAAGGCAGTCCGAGTCCAGGGCCAGCAAACCTCTGGGCTAGGCCGGCAGGGACAGGGACAAGGAGGAGGGGTGGAAAGTTTCAATATGTCTGTCATGGAATTCCAAGTGTTGAACAATGAGTTCAAACGGGCCTCATACCAGGAGCAGCTCCCTGGAAGTCAGGCCAACAGCCAGCAGCAGGGCAGGGAGTTTGGAGATCGGCTCCACCAGCGGGACGCCAGAGCTACTGCATCCTCCCAGCACCACTTTCCTGATGGGAGGCTCAGGCAGGCCAGCCTAACAAGAGACAACCCAGCCCTTCACATGGCTCCCATTAAACCCAAACGCTCCTTTATAGAGTCCAATGTCTGAATATAGTTTATCAAAGCACAGATACAGGCTGTTTTCAACAGACTATGTCCCACATAGGGTAGCAAGGGAGACAAGTTTGAGAATAGCTCCCTGAGCCTGTTTTGTAGAGTTATGCCGCTGCACTGCGTTTACAATCTAGAACCAGTGTCAAACTCAGGCAACTACGCTTTTGCTTACATGTGTCTACAGCTGCACTAGTGTATTCAAGAAAACCTGACATATCTTCAATAGAAAGTAAAAAAAAAAAAAAATCAGTTGTATAGTGTCTCAACCTTTGGTTTATTATAGCAAATATAAAACTTATAGAGAAAGCATTGTGCACGAATATAGAAGAGGTCATGGCATTAGTTGCAGGATATGAACATTTCTATTGTCAAGTGTCTATTGAAGAACATTTATATTTGTACGGTGTACACTATATTTGCAGATTATATATTTCCCTGTAAGTGGTAATTATCTGTCAGCATTACAGGCTTCAAAAGAAAATACTTTGTGTACTGGAGATTTTTTCTTGGTACATTTGATAAAAACGCACAGTACCTGACATTGTTGGAACTTTCTTGTCATAATCTAGTATTGAATTGATTGCTTCAATATAAACAGTATATGTTATTTATTTTTGCATAGCAGAGAACATATTCATATGGAGTGTTTGTTGGTTTATTTGGACATGAAAGAGATTTACACAAGCAACAGTCGGGGATGAACACCTTAAGAGACTTATTCTAACTATATGTCCATAGCTGTCATATGCCCTTTTCATATGGATTACAGAATGTTACCACATTATCGTTGTGGTATAATAAAACATTAATGGAGGACTAATCACTTGTACCTACTGTCTAGATGTTTTTAACACCTCTACATACATGGCCCACATTTCTCTGCCGACAACGAAAGGACACAGTGCTTAGCCTGACAACATCAACACATATAATGCTAGCTTGTTAAATTGCAGATAATGATGCCAACAGTGTGCACGTGCCTTGAATGAAAAAAAGACGTATTCAAAATGTCATGGTATCCCTGTAAGCACTGCATTCTGGTTTCTGTCTACTTTAGGAAAGATAACTGGGAGGGACAGTCTTTAGGATGCTAGTGGCTGGTCCTCCAGCGGCCAATGGCCATCTTCAAGGTGTGGTTAGGGGTGAGCAGAGTCGTGTATAAGGGGAGGTTTGTCATGGGACTGGTGCGGTTCTTGGTGTTGATCCAGCTCTCAATGGCCTCTCTCTCATATGAGTAGCCATCTGTTAGGGAAATGTACACATTTCAGTCAAATTACAGTACCAATTGCACAGTTCCAAGTTCACATTTAAGAAATATCAAACAACTTCATAGTGTTTCAGAAATACTTTTCCAGTGATCAGGGTTCTTGCACATTTCCCATTTCAAAAATCCAGACTTTTTCCAGACCTAATCCTCCAGATTTCGCAGGGGATTTTCTTTCACATCTAAGACTACAGTAATTATATCAGTTTACATAAGTACAGGGCAAAAACTGAATCTGAAGAATTAACGTTATAGAAAAAATGTACAGCAAGACATTTATTGAATGACCATGTTACTCAATAGCACAGAATTTACTGAGGCATCATGTTTCAACATAAGTGCATAGGGACAAAAATTTTGGTCGACTCTGAGGCCAGTGCTATTTTTTTTTCCTGCCCAGCCCAGTGAAATATTACCTCATTGTGCTCAAAGTGGGCATGAAACAACCTTGTCTACTCACTTCCACTCAAGGGTCAAAGTGAATGAATTGTACCATCTGAGCAGACCAATCATCACTTCTTCTATCACAAAAAATGTGGA
>CABFOQ010026619.1:0-14622 GCA_900660455.1 Gephyroberyx darwinii | reverse complement strand
GGGGGATTTGGAAAGCCCTCCACAGTGATGAATAAACAGGAAGGAGTGTGTGATAACAATCTGCATGGGCTATGCATGTGATGATGTCATCAAGAGGAAGCCAACGCACACAGAGACTCCACTTCCTTTTAAGGAGACTTGCCTCGTTCAGGAGTCAGGGCAGGCGAGGCTAACTGAAATGGATTGCGTATATACTCATAATCAGGAAATACATGAGGAATTGTTTACACCATTAATGTTTGCTTTAGTACTTTAGGGCAGAATGGGTGTTTCACTGGAAAATATCAATCTGCTTCTGTCAAATGCTGTTATCTGACAAAAATACAGTGTAAATACAATGTGTGCATGTGCATATGTTGGCTGCATGTTGGCTATGACTGCATCATGTACTGTCCAAGTGTGTCTTGCTGGTCCCCTAGATTAAAGATGAAGTTGACTGGATGCATGAGGGAGCGCTTGTTCCCTAGATGACAGCGTGAGATTAAAAGAGGAGTGGTGTGGTGGGCTTCCCCTTCCTTGCCGTCGAGCTGCAGACTAATCCTCTTTAAACACTTGATTCTCTTCAACGCTCCACTGAGCTTCTGACTGTCACCTAATGCCGACCTGGCAACTTAATCCCCAGTTTACATTGTCTCGTCAAACTCATGCAGACAAAACAGACTATTAACAGAATCCAGAAGACTGATAGAGCATTATGGGTAACATAATCAAAACAAAAATCAAAACATCATCATAACCTCTCTCTCAACCATATCCTCAACCAAAAACACACACACACACACACACACACACACACACACACACATATATGTATATTCCTGAATTGTGTTTAGAATTATACTATATTTTCAAATTTCTAGTGTATGTAAATATCTTAAAAATAACCATGTCAACATCGTATTGATTTGTGCCAATCCTACTTTTTAGACAGACTAGGATTGAGTAACTCTAATTCCAATGGATGCCAGGTCTCACTTTCCCTTATCACACAAGATTCTATTCAGATTTTAAGGTTATATGTTCATCATTCAAAAACTACAAAATATATGAAATAAAAAAATATGATCCATTTTAAACCTACACTCATTGAAAAGATACTAATATTGTTTTGAATTTTTGTTATCAATCTCTGTGTAAGAATAAGCATCACATATCCTGGAATTAAACTCTTAAATGTAATAACATTTATAGGCCAAATATATGCTCACAAACAGACAGCTAGAAATACACTATGACACATAAAGCTGGGAGTGATCTTTCAGTATAATACACAGTGGGATTGACTCTTTACCAGAACCTTCCAAGAAAATGACTACTGGCCTCAGGAGAAATTCCAGAACATTATTGTAGTAGTTGATACTGAAAACCAAAAGGGGGGACCTGGTGTACTGTGACAGAGCTGGAGGGTACCTACACTCTGGTGACATTTAAGTAGACACGAAGCATGTTTTAATTCCCTAGAGACTTTGTAGCCCTGTAGCCTATAGCTCAACGTTAGAGCATGAGACTAACACTGCCAGGGTTAGGGGTTCATTTCCAACTGGAGCAACCCATATAAAAGGCTTTCAGGTCACATAACACATCCTCTGGTGGCCATATTGGAGGTCCTCAGCTCTTGGCAACAGTAGCTGTGAACAGCGGATTGCATTTCTAAATGTACAACTTGGCTGCTTTAACAGAATTGAATAGAGGGTTAGGGTTAGTTTCTGTGCTGCTTTTGACTGGAAACTGATCATCTTCCCACTGATACATCTGATTGTCAGCTTGTTAGCTAGCTAACCATATCTGGTCAGCTAACCGTCACTGTCTTGTTGTTATCTGATTAGCACACTAGCTAACATATCTAGTAGAAGCTAGCGTTAGCAGTGGCTAGTAGTCACATGTTAACATGAACTAAATTAGCCTACTGGCTAGTTAGCTAGCTAACAGTTTGTTCAGGTTAACTGAGCTGACTCTCCAGCTACAACTCAGAGTGTTTTGGAGTAGAGACTAGGGCTGAAGACAAATCTACTTATCAGACTTTTAACATCAGTGTACACGTTAAGGCCAACAATCTTTTTCAGCGATCTCTCTTTCTAGCCTAGTTGTTATATATTTAGCCATTATTTGCACACAGGAAATCCCCCACTGGACCTCCATGATGGAGCCAGCTGTGGTTGCCAGTAGATTTGTGAGGCAACTGCAAAGCCTCTATTAAACAACGTATGCACCCATGGTACCGTAAGGAATAAAACAATCCAGCATGGATCATGGGTCATGATAGCTGAAATTTGCAGCTGTGCCACAGATGCCTGTCCAGATTAAAAGCCCACCAGACAAGCCCAGATGTAGCAGGTGATGGATTAAACAGAAGTACACACATCTGTCTAACAAGCCAAGACTCCCTAGGGCAAGATAGCGAGGAGGGTTTTGATCTACCCAGTTGTACTCTCAAACGCTCGAGCTTGAGCATTATGATTAACTGGTTGGTAAATAATTTGAATGCAGACAGTACCAGTTGGCCATCCCAAAAAAAGTGTTGCTCCGATCAGAACAAAAACAGCCTCTTTATTAGCGATTGTGCGTTGTTGGCTACATCAAAATTGCTTCAAACTCTTTGCTACAGAAACCAGGTTACAGCCAGAGTACACATAAGGGCGTGAATCCAGTTGATATGTGCCTATTGTTTAACATGGCAGTGAGATATTCACAGTATGTTTCAGAGCATGATTCAAAATGGTCATCTTCCTCATTTTGAAACACATCAGAGCAATAGGAACATTAAGGCCCTAACCCTAAACATAGGTATAGATTACCATTTATCCCTCTGCAAGTGTTATTTAGCAGTTTTTTCTAGTGACATCATGACCCAAATCCCTCTACCCATATTAATCTTTTAATTCCTGGAAGTGGATTCAGTTGTTAGATTTATAGCAGTAGCTTTATAATCTGGTAATGGGATACACTACTTTCACTTCAAACAAAAGGGCCTCACACACCTCATCCGGACTAGAGTAGCCCAACTGTCCCAAACCCAAATGAAATTTCAAAACAGATGAAACAACGAGATTATCCTGTTAATCTGTGAAACAAATTAAAATTAGGCCTTTTAATCATGTTAATCCACTCTGTTGTGCACAACGACCACAACTGTTCTGGGATATTTATAAAGATTTTTTAAACATCTAGAATAAAAGTTCTTTACTGACACAGAGATAACACTCTAAAGTAAAAGTAAAATGTATTTTATCAAGGAAAATAGAGAAAAACTTCATTTAACTGCCTTGTACAGGCATTCATTTTGAAGAGCATAGCCTTTTTGAAAAAACATTTTTCATCAAAATTAAATAAAAAGTTGTAAGTTACAACAATAGAAAGTCAGACTATCCACTTATCATGTAAACTGCTAATTTTTAATTTTCTCCTTATATAAATAGTTCACTACATAACTTTATGCAGCTTCAATCAGGTAGATGATTCAGCTGTCTGCATGCAGTCATTGTCAGAATATTTACTGCTACCAATATGTAGCACAGTACAGTGTATGTGAATTATAACATTAGATTTGAAGAACTTAACAAGGCCCCACACTCTTCAAAATATCACCACCTATTCTTCCACTGATTGGCTTATTCTAAAAATGTCAGCCTAATGAAATGTTTATAGTATGCTCAATTCTCTGTGACATTAGATCATAAATGATATTACTTTATTGTCTCCAGGTGGAGTGGATTCTACAAAGTGGGACAATATCAATAATGAGGCCCTGAGGTTGGTGTGCTGTAGAGGTAATGGTGTCTAAACTCAGTCCTCAGGTAGAAATGTTATCCTCTATCCAAGTCAAAGGAATGCTTTTGAAATGGCTTGGCAGGTAATCAGGGTTCCTACTCCTTTTTTTCTACACAAATTCCATGAGATATATTTGACAACATTGACTTGAGTCTATGTTGCAAATGTCACATTTTTAGATTGGATGTGTGATCTGAATGTCCCAGGTCTTATTTCTGGCTGCAACTATCTCTTAGGAAGGGAAGTGGATCAACAAGCAGCCACACTTCAAATTAAACATTTCACTGGTTGGAAAAAAAAAAAGAATTTCCATCTTGCACATTTTTGAAGTCCATGACTGTTCCAGGTTTTCCGTGACTGCAGGAACCCCGAGTGTCACCTGTGATGCCTATTCATAAATGTTCCACAATGAATCTTATTAATGTACGCTACTATTTAACTACAATGACAGCCCTGCCACACTTTTCACACACCTATGTAATTAGGTGACTAGACTAGTGAAGCAAGAACAGTAAGCCATCCTGGTGAGTGTTTATAACAGGTTTCAAAATGTTTGACAGAGATTTGGAAACAACCCTGAAAAGCACAGAATTAAAAACTCTTTCCTGGTGTGTGGTCTTCTCCCATTTGGACCAAGCTTAGTCAGGGATACACTATTGACAGTTTCCTTGAGCCCTGTGATACTGGGGGAGTGAAGACATGTACGGCAACATCATACTAATGGACCACCTACACAGGGTAATACACCTGAGCAGCTCAAAATGCCCTTTATAACTACAGCCATTAAATCTATGCCAATTATGGAGCAACCTGCCATTTCCACATTTTCAAGTTGGCAGGTTGGTCAGTTAGTGAACCACATCTGTCATTTATAATCCCCAGAACCTCCCCATCCCCCCCCTCCATAAGTGTAGTCTGAAAACAGGGTGCAGTAACAGCTGATCTTTCAGGACTGTCTATTTTTAAAACTCTTTTGCAGAACGGGCCAGCTCATCAGGGCCGACATACCGTCCTGTCAGAGGACTGCCAGTTGAGGGACTTGACCCTACTGCCACTTAAAGGCACAGGCTTTCTTTCTCTTTAGCTTCGCAGATGTGACCGCAAACAAGAGCATGAAGCAGTTTTACTGTCCAGGACTGTGAAGGGAGAGAAGGATTCGCCCTTCAAAAGGAAAACTTCTGTGAAACTTCTTGCTGCTGCTGACCAATAATGCAAGACCTTTCGCAAACTTATCTCAGCGAACTTCATTCCAACCGCTGCAAATAGACTACAACCAGCAACGACTACCAGCTACAGGAATGTGCAACCTCAGACAAACCACTGCAGTGTAAATAGTCAGCTAAGCAGTTAAAAGAAGATAACGTTGAAATAGCCAACCTCTGCAGGCTGTGGCATTGGTGCTTGGCCTTCACACCTAGTAAAATAGTGTGTAAAAAGTGTGACATGCAAATTTGACGAAGCATCCGGCTTGGGTTTGCACAGACCGAACTTCCTCCCAGCTGAAGCAATGCTGGTACGACACAGGGCAATGACTATCATGGCAAAGTTCAGCTTCTCGTGCATCCTCACCGTATTCAACTCTGCGCCAAAAAAAGCGATTGCATTCTTTAAGATAGCTGACAGATTCAACACTATTCCACTGAGAGTGCAAGATGCAAGATGTTGCATTATGAGAAATAAAAAAAACCCAGTGGGTATGTGATTTTGAAATGAAACTCCAGCCTGTAATTCACACCTGACAGAGAGGATAAGACAAACAGTGTAAATGAGTGTGAAAACCGTCTCATTTCAAAGTCCACGCCATCACACTTCAAAGTAGAGCAACCAGGGTCCTACAGACACACTAGACATTATTCTCACTGCAAAACATCATTTATCCTACACCAGGCTCACCAGAATACCATTTAATTACAGGAATTGGACATTGTTGTGAAATCAAGCATTACATGACCCGACATAAAGAGATTAGGGTGGGAGCCGCCCCCCCCTCTAAAGAGTGTGAGCCAGTCACAACACGACTTCAGCACCTGTTACAAGCAACTGCCTGCGACTGCATGTCACTGCTGCCAGTCCAGCATTGTTGAGCGGTTAAGATTTGTGCAGGTTAGCACATGAAACACTTTTTTCTTAATACACAAAGCTGTTTCAATTAGCTGCAGGTCACATATAGAGCAGCGCTGTTGTCTCTACAGCAGTGATGCATTTTTTTCAACTAAAAATGTGGGATTTATGAATCATCACCAAATATAATAAATACAATAGTTATGTTTTGACAAATATTCAATAGTGTCTGGTAGTGGATTATAATAGTAGTAGTAGTAGTAGTAAGGTTAGACCAATTTATCAGTACGCTGATGATACTGGCCTTTTATTAAATACAGATATCATGTTATGGAGGTCCTCTGCCAATATGACCACAGCTACATAAACGTCTGTGTATTATTTATTTAATTGTTCAATAATGTTTTTGTAAAAAAAAATGTTTTATATAAAGCTAGTAAGCTATACCAGACTTTTTATACCACTGAAGACGTGTGGTGGGTCACCCTGTCTTCAAGAGCTCCTAACCCTGAAATGATTCCATTAGTCTGGTTTCAGTGGAGAGTTTTAGTCTCCCATGATGGTCTAAATGCCGTTTCAGAGGCTTTTCACCCTGAGGAGAAGAAAGAATATAGAATTGGCAATTGAATATCGGTATGAAATATCAGTATCGGCCTTGAAAAGCGCGCATCTGTCAAACCCTTTAATATGTAGGTTTTGGGGTCACGTCTTCTAGGTAGGGGGCGTTCAGGGCGGGTGTGCCTACTTCAACAGAGGAGAGGAGGAAGAGGAGGTAGAGCAGTAGGACAGACAGGTCAAGAACCCATGGACACTTGTGGGGTTTGTCAGCCAGTGTGTCAGTCAGTTCACCCCTAATACCCCGGTCATAAATAAAGGCCCCATTCACTAGTTTTGGGGTTTCTCCACTTACCTCTCTCGCTATGAGATTCAGGGCATCATCCTCTGCCGTCGTCCTCTCCTTATTGGGGTTTCTCTTCCGTCCTGTGCCCTGAGTCCCCATGTCCTGGCCAATGCTTGTCCAATCTCTCTATTTTAATACTACTGGTCCAACAGCGCACCGAATAATCCAACAAGAGTAACGTTATTAGAGTAGCCACGAACTGCGCTTGTAGTGGGAAGCATGTGCTGCTAAAAAGTCAAATTACAGAGAGAGAAGAAGGCGAACCGTTTCCGACCGTGTTCACGCCGTGGGTCATTGTAACACATCCGTTTGTAAGACTTCTTCCTGTGTTTTTAGTGTCGACGCACAACTCGCCACTTTGTCGCCAAGTTTTTATTAAGCTACCCACGTCTGACTGGCGACAGTGTAACATGTGCGCCCTGTTCGTTTCCTGAGAAATTCCCAATTTACAGTATGTTGTAAATTGTTTGATTAGCTCTCTACTCACAGTTCATAAATCGAAGAAACACCAACGTTAAAGCAGCATTAACTTCCCTATTAAAATGTCCCGTAATGTGCTCATGCTGAACGGGGCTGCAGCACCTCCACCTGATTCACAGGAACAGACGCGGACCTGTCAGACTCCAAAAAAGTTGAAAGCCTGTAGTCAATCATGCTGCCTTCAACTCCTGTCGGAAATATGTCTTCACAGGTTTAGCGCACACGAACGACCTAACAAAGCGCTAAAACGAAGTGTGGAGAAAGGTATGAAGGTATGGGGGCACGGAGAGCATGGGAGCTGTGTTATCAAGTCGTGTTAAAAGTGATGTACTTTATCATTAAGATGTTATTGTTTGGTATTCTATGTAAATAATACATATCTTCACTCTTCTTGCATATGTATAAGTTATACAACACATTTTGTCTGGTTAATAAGTTAAAACAGCAAATACATTCCTGATGCGCATATTCTCCTCTTCATTCTACCACTGCAGCACAAAGTAGCTCTGTACCACTTGATTTTTACCATAAAACAACACCCATCAAAACTTAACTTTTGTTACTTTGTTTTTTGTTATTTAAGACCCACCGCAATTTATGCTCGACATGTATTTACGACTGAAGTCTTAGTAAATACGAGTTTACTAGGAGCACATGAAGGCAGCATCAGTGCCGGAATCTATACACGTTCAGGGGTTCTATTTCCAGCCAGCGTCCACATTGCTTTTTGCTATCGCTCTCTCACACCCTCGCTGCTATTTTTAATAATGACCAGTAAAATCTAAAAACAGGCTTGTACTTCTTAAAGGCGTAGACGAGGCGTCGGTGTTGCATGGTTTTTCATACGCCTGCCAACATCAAAACAATAACCCAAACTATAGTGATATTTCACTATAGTATTCCTACAGGGACGTAGATTGTGTCTGTGGTAGTCAGTAGTGAGTTCACGGTACTTTTATGGTAGTTTTGTCTTCATCTATGCTCACACGTATCACCTTTAAAATCATCACCTACAAGTCCCTTCACGCCCTTGCTCCCCAGTACCTTCCTTCCTGAAATCTCTGTTCGCCTGTCACAGGACTGATCACCACCCCCCACACCAGGTTGCGGGACAGAGCCTTCAGCGTGATTGCCCCCACCCTCTGGAACTCATTCCCTGTGGAGATCCGCAATGCTGGGTCCATTGGAGTATTTAAACAGCAGCAGAAGACCTTCCTCTTCAGCCAGGCCTTTGGACCCAGCTGCTGAATTGTCGCCCTGTCCCTTTTTTTCGGCCTTTTGTCCTTTGTTTGTCTTATTGTCTTCCTACCTTTTAGACTAGTTATTATTATTATAAGCGCCTTTGGGGAAACATTTGTCCAGATTCACAACTTTGTCAATATTCACAGTGGAAGACTATTGGTGTAGAAGTGTTATACTCTTATTCTATACACTTTCTCTGGATACATAAGAGGCAGGATGGCAAGTAATGATAAAATGGAAGTTTAATAAATCCATCGATAAGGCATGGGCAATGTCGACCTCCTGTGTTGATACAGTGTCATGTGAGGAGATCTGATAGGGCTTATGGGACAAATAACACCAGGCTCAGTTAAATGTCCACAGCTAATGTTTGGCACAACCATCATGGAATATTGCCTCTAGGTTATTTTACTGTTTCAACCCAAAAGCAACATTGGATCTAGTAACTGACACTTAAGTTTGCTGGATACAAAGAAAATACCTGAAACGGGTATTGTTGAAAAGTAGGTTTTTCAACAAATGCTGGATGTGCAAAATGTAAATCAAATACAACTTCAATGAAAAAGTGTAATTCTTCATGTTTGAATTGATAGGTACAGAGGTTTTTTCCAACTGTAAAAAGTATATAAAAAGTATTCCAGGTATTCCTGGAATACCTGGAATACTTTATCCAACACTGGATAAGGCAATGTAACCGAACAAGTAACCTTGAAAAACACCTTGCCATTCACTCAACAAATAAACATGTAAACTTGTGCAATCAAGAGATTAAAAAATATTCTTGTTTTATACTTATTTATTCTCAATTTTGGCTTTGAATATTCTTTATCTTTTATTTCCTTCTTTTGCAGATCATCTGAAGTGTTTGTTCACACGTACATGCATATACTGTACAGCATGGGACACTACCGATGAGAGTTACTTTTCAACACAACTCATCAGATAGCAGCCAATGCAACATAGTTGTGTCAAAACTTACTACTTCTCATAATATCCCATCAAATTTCCCATCTTCTGTTTTTGCTTTCTGTTTGCACTCAAAAAGCCTTTCCTTCCTGTTACAAGAGTAAGAGTGCATGTGATTGCGAACGAGGAAGTGATATTTTTTGTTGGCTCTTTACAAGTCAAGACTGGACTTTGGTTGGATCTGTCACTTTTTTTTTCTTTAAAAGCACGGGAAGATAGCACAACTGTTACCATCTTGAACTTCAAACAACAAAGTGACTTATTAACTCTTCTGAGCAGTTTGGATTACCTTAAACACCCAAGTTCTCTTGCTCTGTGGGAGTCACCTTACCCTTTTGATGGGGGAAACGTCCCCAAGGTTTGCTGGGGGAGCTGAGCTCCACGATGATGCTTTGAGAAGAGAAGCCAGGACCCTCAGGGTTAAGATAGTCCTTCTGGGAGATTCTGGGGTGGGGAAGTCCAGTCTGGCCCTGCGGTTCAGCAAGGAAGAGTTCAGGAGCACATCACCTACTGTAGGCTGTGAGTACATCCACTCTGCTAATTCTGTTATTGACATTGTGTGTATGAGCTATTCATGTCTTTTTCATATTTCATTTACTCTGACTGTAAATCCAACTGTAGAATGATTTTTAAATGTTTTATCGTACTTAACTTTTGTTATTCTAGTATATTTGTACATACTTGAACTTGTGTCCTTGTGAGTCCTAAATAAAGGTTATGAACTCAACGTACGTGATTGGTAGTGGTCATGCCAGGCCAGGCTAAACCGGACCACCTCTGATGACTTAGGAGTTAATGAATGAATGTATGTCATTTTCAACCCCCCCAAGGTGCCTATCTGACCCGGGTTGTGTATCTGAGTCATGTCCGTCTTTGCTTTGAGATATGGGATACAGCAGGGCAGGAGAAGTACCATAGTGTCACCCCACTGTACTACAGAGGAGCCCACGCTGCACTGGTGGTCTACGATATCAGCAAACGGGTAAACGCAGTGCACACATGCACATGCACATGCACATATACACACATGCACATATACACAAACGCAACCCTTACCCACGTACACCTAATCCTATCCTACATCCACATTGCACACAGACACTAAATTAAGTAAAGAAAGAGTTTGTGTCTTATTTTTGTTTGAGTTTGTGTGTGTGTGTGTGTGTGTGTGTGTGTGTGTGTGTATGTGTGCATGTGCATGCAGGCATCTTGGCTGATGTGTTTGTGCCTCTGTGTGTCCCTGTGTCTTAACGTCACTAGGAGACATTTGTCAGAGCCCAAGTGTGGCTCAAAGAGCTTGAGAAACAGTACATTCCAGGATCTACTGTCGTAGCACTGGTAGGCAACAAGGGAGATCTGTCTCAGATGCGGCAAGTCTCAATGCAGGTACACACACACACACACACACACACACACACACACACACACATGCATCCACAGACACATGCATGCATGCACAGACTCGCTTCCTAATCCAGCTCCTTTATAGTACATGTAACCTAAATCATATTGATGTGTAAATCTGCTGACATCACTGCTCAAATTCTCCATGTCACCATACAGGAGGGATGTAGTCTAGCCGCTGCCAAGGGCTTGTTTTTTATGGAGACATCAGCCCTGTCGGGGCATCAGGTCAGCGAGCTGCTAATAGCTATAGGTAAGTATAGACGTTGAAAACCCTTCTACCACTAGAGGGCAGCAGATACAAATACAGAGAATGAATGCACTCCTGATCATTGCCTCCATCATCAATCTAAAACTGGATAACTGCAATATGAGAGACTCCTTTAGCTGTGTGATAAAATTCATGTTCATAATAAGCTAGGACAGATTGTGGGGTGCTCATGAATGGGACGCCCTCCAATGGAAAGAGATCAGAACTTTATAATGGCTTTATTCCAGTGTGTTAACAAGTTTATTAACCTATGGGAAAGTATTGTGAGCACACTATAATACTGTGCAAGTGCTTACTTACAGTCTCCCCAGTATATGATGTACTTACAATGGTGTAACAACACAATACTTTATACTTTTCCATATTTTAATACACAGGCACTTGAATAAAGCCTTGTAATGTAAAAAGTTACCACATTCTTTATATGATATGACATATATGTGTGATATATTATAACTGTGTCTATGTGGCATCTCCGGTAACGGTCCTGTGATTCAGCCTGCAGAGTGAACGACTGTGTTGGGGAGCAGCAGGGAGGTCTGACAGAGTGGCGGGAGGCGCCGCTTGTGGATTTACATCATCGTGACACTTTGAACCCGTTTGCTTCTTGCTGCCCCATAGGTTGGCCCTAGTAACGTGGCAATAGGCTACTGTAAGATTACTTTTACTCAAGTTACCCAATGGATCTACAGCCACACCTTATCAACACACAGCCTTTTTTCAGGTACCTCTCTTTTTCTTGCCCAGTTCTTGTATATTTAGCCATTATTTGGCACAGCAAATTCTCCACTGGACCTCCATGATGGTGCCAGCTGTGGTTGCTGGGAGATTTGTGACTCTATTGCCAAACCTCTACCCAGAAATCATGTAATGTGATATCAGGAAACACACAGCATTTTGTTACTTGTGCACAACAGAAAGGGCATTTCTCTTTGTTACCATTTGCAAATGTTTTAGCACATTTAGGCAAAGGACTAAGCACAATTGTCTACAATTTGAACAATTGTTGGTTGTATATGTCTTTGTGATCAAAATAGAATAGGTTTCTTCTCAAGTGAATAGTTTTAGTCTCCAAAATATATATGTTATATATATATATGTTAGAATTATTTCAATGTGTAAGTCATCACATGCAGAATAGTCAATCTAATTGTCCAAATCTGCCGAGCCCACATTTCATAAATTGCATTGATATGGAGTGGCCGTAATGTCTGCTAAATTGATAAATTTGTTGTCAGGTTAAACTCGAACTTCACTAACGAATGGGAAGTTTGTCACATCTTAGATCAACCACTTAATTTTGTTAATGCAGTACTACTGCATATAATAGGCCTATGTTTTGTTTCCACAGTACATGTTTGGTATTGATAGGCTACATGTTCTGTGCAGTGCTGTGTAAATTTTCAGTTTTTTTCTGTTTACTGTATTGTACTGTGTTGTGTGACCATTGCAGGAAAAATAAAATTGTTTTTCCTCACATTACATGCTAAGTGCTTTACAAAGTGGAATGTGAAACCTTGGACTCTTGAAATCAGCATCCGAAGAGTATTCACTTTGATACGGAATAGCAGTCAGTTAGCTTCAGAAAAATAACAGTCTGGTACAGTAGGCATTCAGCGTCAGTGAAAACATGGAGGACAAGACTGAGATGAGGAACACGCCTCCAGAGTCCACTGTCACTCTGACAAAACATCTAAACATTTTGGTTTTACACAATGTCAAAGGAATGTGTCATTTTGGTGGCAATGACTTTTTCATTGAAACAATAACTTCATTTTGACACATAAATTAAAGGTTTTGGTGAGTTACAGCCTTTTGCAGGTTAACTATAGTGTTTTGGGAAATGCATCTTCAGTTTAAAAATGTTCCGAGAAATGTGCCAAAGCAATTGAGAAAAACTGTAAGCATTAGGCCTCTTCTGTTACTGCTTGCTTTCTTTCACTGGGCTTCAATCTGACTTTACTAAAGCAGAAACTGTTTCTTTGGCCCCGCCTGCTGAGATTTACTCAGCCAATCAGATTATTTCTACCTCCAGAGCAGCTCTGCCTCAAACTCCAATCTGCATGCATTCTACTGTAAATATTTCTTAGGACAAGAGGTGTTATTCTTGCATCATGCATGTGCATATGTGTATGCATGTGAATATGAAGGAGTTTTATTCCTACCATTTGAAAAATGTGAAACTCTGGCATAATGACAATAATGTGTAAGTAAAACTAACTATCGAAATGACTATTGATGAGCCCTTTACCTAAAAAAAAAAGCCCTTTACTTACTTAAAAAGTACTAATTGCAATAATACAGATGATCTAATGAACTGTGTTTAGCAGTGAGCATCAGGGAATAACATTGTTCTAGAAAGGAGTTAGGATTTTGGAAAGAAAGCCTGTGTGTTTGCAACATGTGTTGGAAAAGAAACTGCTGTGCTTGTTTCTGACATGACTTTGGCAGTGATTTAGATGCACCATGGAGGAAAATGGACCATAAATCACACAAATGGTCTCTATGCTTCAATAAACATCAGCAATCTAAAGAGCCTCTGCTCACTATATAAAGTATGGCATGTCAGAGTCTTTCTCTAAATGTTTGTATTTGGCCAACTTGTGCGAAGTGACTTCTCTCCCCTGTAGTCCAGTCTCTTGCTATCTGCATGTTTGTATATCTTCCCTCGTGTTTATTCTGTTATATTCTCTCATGTCTTCTCAATACACACAAGCAGTTTTTTTCTGCTGGACAGTTCCAAGTTTGTACTCTGTTTCACTGCTTACTGATTTAAAACATGGCTGAGATCTTAGCTAATCAATTGTCAATGAACTGGAGCTTTAGTGTGATTGAAACCAAGCTTCTGAAGCACCTAAGGGACTGCTGGTCCTCATTTGTTGTAGATGCTTCACAGAATCAAAGAAACACTTCATGCTGTGGAGATGAAATGCAATAAAAGCAATTTGATTGTAATTCTGATTATAAATCTTGTGAATATAAAAAGATAGAGTAAACAAAGCTCTGCTGCTTCAGTTTTTGCAGATGTTGAGTAAACGCCTTGAGTGATCTTATTCAAATATTTTCTTAATTTGGAACAAAATAGCAAAACCAATAAGCTATAAATATACATGAAATAAAGATAAATGAAGAACATAAGTCTGTATATTATGTCAAATCTATAGTGTTAAAGTTGCTAATTTGCAACTTTTCAATTTCAATTCAATTAAATGGAAATTCTTTTGGTAAAAGCAAATGAGAGTTGCAGTAAAGGAGAAAAAATAGGAAATTCCCATTTTACCACTACTGTCTTGACATATTACTAGTCTAGGAAACTGATGTCAGATATGATTACTACTACTATTACTAACAATAATCATAATACAAATAATAATAATAATAAATATCTGTCTGAAATACAAATTGTTTGTGTGATTAGGCAGAAGCCTACAGCTGTACAGTCAAATATTTTGTTTGGTGATTCTCTCAGTTCCAACACTGAGTGACCACAGCACTTTGGTGGTAACAGGTGGAGTTTTTAAAGCCAACT
>CABFOQ010026618.1:8979-22562 GCA_900660455.1 Gephyroberyx darwinii | reverse complement strand
TAGGAGATTGAAGCAGTGCTGCTGTTGATCGTGATTTATTGTTTTGCAAATGGGGTAATAGAGTTTATGCATAACAAACTTCTGTATTCTGTAAAACAGGTCGCATCGCTTCCGGGTCAGGTCTTCTGTACGAGCTACGTTAAAGCTGTTTTACCGAAGATGCCTTCAGGCATCAGCTACCAAAGATGAGCATAACCGATGTCGATCACATATGCAGGTGGACATCTAAAACTCCTGCCACCAAAATGGATAAGGGGTTTAAGCTATACGCTTCCTCATACATATGCGACTACGAGGGCATGTATCTGCTAATGTTAGCTAATGTTAGTACATTATGTTAGCGATGCGACCTGTTTTACAGAATACGGAAGTTTGTTGCATACTACCACCATTCACCACGTCACGTCTTGCCGATGTAGCCTATAAATAAAGCACTGTGCCAAACAATTAGCCAATCCAAATTCAGAGCAACAGAGCAACAAAAGTTCTAAATAAAAGCAGCTTAGATTAAATGCATGTTCCTACCGATTTGAAGTTTATTCTGCGTCTCCCTGTCGCCAATATGACAATATGATCAAGTGCCGAAAGTTAAGATTGTGCGGTTTTTAGCCTTTTTTAAGTGAAATAAAGGCTCTACATTTACAAATTTGATACGTTTTTAAAGAAAATTGTTGTAAAATAGAAATAATTTAAAGAGAATTAGCGCAGATGTGTCCAAAATTTAACTGATCGGCCACAATAAAGAAATGCCTTATTTGGCAACAACCCAGAACTGCCCACCACCGAAATAACCATATCCTTTCAGTCAAGCATGGTGGGTGAGAGTGTCATGGTCTGGGGCTGTTTTTCTTCCTCTGGACCTGGACAACTTGTAATCATTAAGGGAACCATGAATTCTGAGGGAAACCAGAGAATTCTTGAACAGAACATCAGACCATCTGTCTGAGAGCTAAAGCTGGGCTGAAAGTGAATGTTCAACAAGACGATGATCCTAAGCATTCAAATAAATCTAAGAAAGAATGGCTCAGGAAAAAGAAGTCTAGTGTTTTGGCCAAGTCAAAGTCCTGACCTAAATCCAACTGAGATGTTGTGACAGGACCTGAAGCGGCTGTTTATGTGGGACGCCCACAAATCTCACTGAGTTGGCCAAGTTCTGTAACTCCTTACAGAAATTGGCCAACTCAGTGAGGTCTGAGTGAGGGAAAATCCCTCAAGGAAGATGCCAGAGACTGACCAGTGTCTATACAAACATTTACTCCAAGTCATCGCTACTAAAGGAGATAAATAAACCAGTTTTGTTAAATTAACAATGAAAGTATAAAGTATTCTTTATTTGGGATATCTTCATTAAGATTTAAAGGTTTAGATAAGGCTTTATATACTATATGAAATAATGACCACCCTGTAGGGTTCAAAATGAATGTAAACGTATCCATCTGTGTAGCGTGCGCGACGCGCTCTTTAGTTATGACGAAAATAAATCAGGGGATGCAGATCGGCTTATTAAACTTACACGTGATAAGAAGGGGTGATAACAAAAGTAACGTTATAACGACTTACTGTATTTCTCTGATCGATAACTGGGATATTATTCCTGAAATTGAAATAATAATTCATATAATAATAATAATAATAATAACAACAATAAAAATAATAATAGTTGTTACACTATTTAGTTTCTGCAAGAGATAAGTGTAAATAAGAAGAGGAAATGAAAAATAAGAATACATTAAAACAACAATGATTGAATGTGTATCTTCATTGAGTTGAGTCTGTGTCTTTGTGAGTGAGTTTTTACTGGCAAAAGACGTGAATGGAGACTGTGGTCCTTTAAAATGGAAAATTCATTCCATCTAGGGTTGAGATCTGGTTACACCGAGAGGTAGGAAGAGTCCCTGGAAGAGCTCGGGTGGCAAAAGGTTCATTACCACTAAATTCTCCACAGGGGAATCCCATCCATCTACAGTGGCAAACTAAATCACTTTGTAATGTATGTATCTGAGTAGGTGGTTGAAAAAAGACTTGACGTGTTGATCCATTCCAAACCATTATCAGTCCATCAACTGAAATGTCATTATTTTGTAAATGAAGGGTTCTAGATTTCTAATAATGCACAATGATATTTCCTTTCATACCAGCAGGTCGTTTTTCAGTCACATTTTTCATTTTTCACATCAAATTTTAGGAAGAATCTAATTTTCTTCCCTGCAAAATTAGTGATTAGATTGTATAGACTGAGCTCACCAAACACACCTTTTCTATGCTATATCCTTCCACAAACTCTCCATTATTTAACATTCTTTCACTTTGCATTCCTGGTGTACAAACAGTTCACACAAGAGAATATGTTATTTTTCTCATAATTACAGGGGCATTTCACTTTGGTGGAACATTTCCACTTTTTTAGTTCACATCCATAGTGTGAGTTCCAAGTTCCAAGTTCAGTAGCTGGGAGCCTCCAGTTTTATCTGCTTTGTTAGCGCCTGCAGGGATCCAGGGTTTAGGGTTAGTGATCATCATAAGGTAAACAATCACTAATATGAACATCTCTTTTGGCAATATATTAAAATATGTGATATTGTGATATTTTAGTCATTCGAATGACATTTTAGGCTATAAATATTGCATGAATTTAGACACCTTCCTGGTAAATCCACATTCTTTATTTTTACCCAGCTTTTATTGCAGACTGATCATTTGCGTAGATACACTCCCCAGCTATTGGTAGAGATCCAGCCACAATTTGAAAGCTGCTCCTTTTTGAAAGTTTTATAGTCCAGCAGAGGCATTGTTAGGACCTTGAACCATTGGGGACTTAGCCCAGCCCAGAAATCTTTAGATTTTCACCCACCAATTGCATTTTCAAGTTATTTCAGAGTAAACTGAACATAAGAGTGAGACACTGTGCTCTACCACAAGGTTCTGGTCAGGTGCATAGGCTGGCTTTCACAACATGAAATCAAAATAAACAAAATGACAGCTATCTGAGTTTTCATTCAACTTTGTTAATATGTTTTTATTTTTTCAGCAGCAGGAGTAAAACCCTAAGAAAAAATAAAGAGCCTTGACGTTGATGAAGCGGTCATATGCTACATTGTATGTTGACAATGCTTTGTTCAATTTTGAAAATTGATCAACCCTGGTCTCATAGCTTCTGCTTCAATTGTGTGACGAGGGCTCCCTTTGAACTGTGACAAACTGTTAACTCTGTGTCTTATCTGTGGTGTGCCTTGGGAGCTGGTCAGGTGTGCCTTGGAATTAGTCTTATCTATGATGCTTTACATAGCTATAATCATATGTAAAGGTGTGCCTTGGACAAAAACGTTTGAGAACCACTGAGCTAGACTAGCTAGCTAGCTAAAGAGCCCTTTTCTTCACCAACCTGAGCTTGTAGATGAGGCAGTCACAGTGGCACTCTCGCGTCCTCCTGACTCATCTGCTGCTAAGTTACAGCAACGGGAGATAACACATCCTCCACCTCCTGTAGCCTTGCCTGCGCCTCGTCCTTTTTCTTTATGAAAAAACTTCTTATATCCATAGCTAGATAGCTGCCAAGTGCCAACAATGACAAGCCCTGTAACCGGTGCGCTCTCTCCCTCTCTCCCCCCCTCTCTCTCTCTCTCCTCTCTCTCCTCTCTCTCTCTCTCTCTCTCTCTCTCTCTCTCGCTCTCTCTCTCTCACAATGCGCGTGTAGTGTGAAGTAGATCTGCTGCTTGAATGACACACAGAGGACCCAAAACGTATTTGCTTTTTAGATCAACAATATATTATTTTCGAGGGTTTTAATGAATGGAATGACAGATGAATAGATCCAGGGCTATTTTTTTTTTTTTTGTATTTTAGATGCCCAGGCCTAACTATGTAGTCCAGACAAGAAAAAATAAAAATTACAAAATTCAGGAAATGTATTGCAGGCATGCATACAGACACAAATTGTCTTCTGTGCCACACTGTATAAAGATATAGAAGTTTTTCCCTGTCGATTAAATTATCTGTAATCACAATATATAATTTCTTTAGGTAACACAATGGAGTATCAACCCTGTTACCTGCTCTAATTAAACCAGTGATCCAGCAAACAGGAAGAAATGTTGATGCAGTATTGATGCAACACACACACACACACATACAGATATAAAGTAATCACACTAACATACACATTGATCTGTGTGCGATATGAGCTGAGACCATACAGAATTTGATGAGTTGCTGTTGAAATGCTGCTGGTTTTTACTGTGAACAATGAAGTTGTTTCTCCCTCATACTGTGTGTATATTCGAGTGAAATGTGCTGCAGGCACACACACACACACACACACACACACATACACACAACAGGTGCGTCATGTATCAGGAGATGAGGTGTTAGATTCTATCTCACACTGGAAAAATACAGGTAGAAATCCACTGTAGAGGAGGAATAGATGCCAATTTAGACCAGCAGCCTCAATAGACAATCCAATGCAGCCGCGAGATATGTTGCAATATGAGTAAGGGGGCGTGACTCACTTTCCTCTCGCTTTCTTGCTCTTACTATTGCTATCACCAGCATCGCTGCTCTCGCCACCTACACATAAAATCGAGCTGAATAGCAGTCCAGACACCTTCTCTGGGGGTTGTCGAAAGGGGAAACGTCGGAAATCACTAACTGAAGATGGAGTAGAAGTACTTTAAAAGTCAAAGCAATACTACACTTCATTGAACATCAAAGATTGATGATATCTTACGGTGTAAGACTATCCAAAGGGGATTTTTTTTCCTTTGAAGGGAAGTTACACTGTTTTACAGTATTACGGTAAACCGTATGTGTAAGTCCAAAACAAATTGTGATTGCATTATATGGGAAATATCAATTATGCTCAAAGCCTGAATTGTTAGCAGTGTGATTCCCCTTGTGGAAACACAGTTAGCCCACTACTATCTTTGTTTTGTTTTTTTGATTGATTGGATTGAAGACATTTTTTCATTCTAAAGTTGATTGATTGAGCTTTTGAAGAGTTACATGTATTTTGAGGCTATAAAATGTTTGCTGGTCAAGAAACTATATGGATTTGGTGCCAATATTCACTATCTTTAAAGTTGGTAATTTTCGTGCCAAAAAAAGTATTCAAATACTAATCCTAACTTGTACAGTTGGAATTTCTGGTTTCACTATAGGCTTCAGCAGCGTCTGTGTGTTGTGCACCCCCTACAGGTGCCTGAGGAGAGTGCTGTGCAGCCAGCGTCGCTCTCTGTGGATGCTGCTCATGATCCTCACTGTGATATGCGTTGCCATTCAGATCCTGGGAGTTGTCCGCCAGGCCAGGTAACAGTCACACTGTTGCAGGTCCTCCCAGTTTTAGATGTTGCTGTTCCATCACTTATGGAAGATCTGCCGCACTGCTTCTCAGACTGAGAAGTAGTAGAGTTCCATAGTAGAGTAAGAGTTTTGAGTATGGGGCATGACCATCATCATAGATATGTCCCAGTGTTCACAAACTAGTAGGCTAGCTAGCTATGTTTATATGCCCATACGCCCACCTTTGATTGAAAGCAACAAGTTCACTCCGCATGGCATTCTGGGAAACAGAGGAAATCACTAACTGAAGTATAAGTAGATAAGGCAGATTGAGGGAAAGTGGGTACAACCTAAAAGTAAACACTTGAGTATAAATTACAACACTTGAACAAGTGAATATAAATAAATGTAATAAATAAATGAACATTTATGAATAGGTCCTTGGGGTGCTGTGGATTCTTGTGTCTCTCACTTTGTTTTTATTTCAAGCGTTTAATTTTTGATGTTAGTGCAATGATAACCACCACTTAATTGTTGCATCACTTCATTAATACAACAAAATCAAAAGTTTTAACTTGTGTAACTTCTCCAGCAGAACTGGTCGTACCTTATGTGTAAAACCACAGTAACTACAGAGTTCATGTGGTGAATAGAGCAAAGAAGAATAGAATAGTAAAATAAGCGGGAGTCTGATACTACTGCTTCATGGTAACAGCTTTAAGACTCTTATTTTGATCTCTGGGAAAGAGAGCTTGTAGCAACCGATAGTGTAATAACTGCCAGAAAATGTAGTAACTTGTCAAAGTGTCCCTTTAAATGGGCTGAATATGTAATAAAACCTGTTAATGTAATAAATAGCATCACATTATTGCTTCAGAAGGGGTGCAACATATTAGTTGCATATCAGTTATTATTATTGCATCATCAGTTAACAACAACTATAATTTCAACTCATCTTAGACTGGATGAGTTGAAATTATAGTTGTTGTGCAGGCTTTTTTTCAAGCCTAAATGTCAGATTATCTCCAGGTTTTAATATGTTATATGATAGCTATATACACTAACATTTTAAGATGTAAAGATAGCAACCTGGAAGATATCCAGATGAGTGTGAGGTATGACCTTGTTGCCAACCAATTCTGGCAGCTCATTGACTCAGGGCCACTGAAAGAAGTTATCATACTGACTGTGTCTATCATATGCTGTCTCCTCCCAGGAATGACAAACTGATAGGTGATGGACTCCTGAATCCGAGGTTCACTGCTGAAAATCAAGATCCACTTCCTACTCTGCAATATGAGTGGGAAAACCTCCACACTGAGCCAGCACTAGTGGTAAAGGAAGAAGTGAGTTCCTTGGAACAGGAAGGAACTGCAGAACCTCATCATCAAAATAAGGCGGAGGGGAGAGTCGAGAGATTTGATGGATATTTAAAGCCATCAAATGATATCCTGTCAAAACATGTTGATAAAACCATCAGCAAGTTAATAGATTCTCCGATAAAGGGAAGTAAAAATCCAACTGGAAACCGAGTTCTACTCAAAGACACAACCCTTAGAAACAAGTTAAGCAGGGAACTTCCTGCTTCTTTGGTTCTCCAACAACAAAGGGGGACACTATTGGATAGCAGCTCAGATAGCAGGAGTCATCATGTCCCTCAGTTCCACGCTAATAGGATGGGTGTTACTGCAGCCAGAGACCCGAGAATCTTCAAAACCCCCACTCCATCTAGCTCTTCCAAGGTTTACCAAAAGAAAGAAATGCATGAAAAGAAAGGCACCTGTCAGCCAAAGAATCACGTCGTATTCCTCAAGACGCACAAAACGGCCAGCAGCACCATCCTCAACATCCTGTATCGCTACGGTGACAGCAGGAACTTGACCTTTGCCCTCCCACTGAACAAACACAGCCAGTTGTTTTATCCGTTCTTCTTTGCCTCCCACTTTGTGGAGGGTGTTAGCAGCAGGAGTGTAAGTCAGTTCCACATCATGTGCAACCACATGAGGTTTAAAAAATCTGAGGTGAGCTTACATCAAAAATTATTCTTTAACTGATCCCATGCCTGTTTTGTTTTTTTATTACTTTAAATTTTAATAATTGTGCATGCACTTTGCTCTAATTTACACACATCAGTCCACTGCGAAACTTCTCAAGACTTAGACTGTGGGATGATTCACCCATTTCTTATGATTTCATATTTCCCTCAACTCTAAAGTACTATGTTGAACAGCAGTTACATCATCTACCTGGGCAGACAAAACAATTTTTCAGTCAGAGGTTCAGTCACAGTGAAGTAGAACTTTCTGTTACATTTCCAACTGTATTTTCGTTTTAACATTATCTCCAAAACCCATTCCTTCCTTTGTCATGTCCCAGGTGGCAAAGGTGATGCCAGAGGATACCTTTTACTTTTCCATCCTGAGGCACCCTGTGGCCATGATGGAGTCCATCTTCATTTACTACAAGAGCATCCCAGCCTTCCACAAGGCCCGCAGCTTGGAGGACTTCCTCAACAATGGCTGGCAAAGCTACAACCCATCTCTGACCAATAACCATTATGCTCACAACATTCTGGCCTTCGACTTTGGTTTTGACAACAATGTTGTGGCTGATGCTGAAGACCTGGAGGAGAGGGCCGGCGCAGCTATCGCAGCCATTGAACAGGACTTCCACCTCATTCTTATTTCTGAATATTTTGATGAGTCCATGGTCTTGCTCAAGCACGCCCTCTGCTGGTCTCTGGATGACATTGTTTCCTTTAAGCTCAACAGTCGCAGTGACAGGACTCGACGCCCACTTCTGTCAAACACCGCAGACAAAATAAAGGCTTGGAATGCTTTAGACTGGAGGCTCTACCTGCATTTTAATGCCACCTTTTGGCATAAAGTGGACACTCTGGTGGGGCAGGACGAGATGAGGAGGGAAGTATCTCAATTGAAAGAGTTAAGAGCCCAGCTAGCAAAAACCTGCCTGAAAGATGGCGAGGCAGTAGACCCTTCCCAGGTAAAGGACGCTGGGCTGAAGCCGTTCCAGTATGGAGCAGCTGTCATCCAAGGCTATAACTTAAACCCAGGCCTCAACGGACCAACCAAAACAAAATGTCAGAACCTTATAACTCCAGAACTGCAGTACACAGATACTGTGTACTCTCAGCAGTTCCCTGAGCTAGCTGCTAAGCATAAAAAAGCAGCTAAGATGGTTGCTTCGCAGCGTCAGCCTGGCTCAAACCGAACTGGCATGAAGGGACAGGTTCGGGTCAGGGAAGCCCATCACATAAAGACTGCAAAGCACAAAGACCCAAATATGAAGAACCAAAAGGCCCCAGCAAGTGCCATGTTAACACACACAGCAGCTAAAAGCAAGAGAAATATGCCATGAGGTGTAACTCGAATTGTCTGGAATAGACTTGTATCGATGATTCACGGGACCATTCAGATGTTCAGAGATGTTCATAATGAGGTTTAAAGGTAGTTGAAGTTGAGTCTAATGCTCATGTGCTAAAATGTTCTTCACATGCTTTAAACTGCATGCATTGACATCTAGTTTGATTTGGTCATAGAAGCACAGTGAGGTTGATGCTGAATGGAGGAATGATCTAGAGGAGTGGTTCCCAACCCAATCCTCAAGTCCCCCTTGTGCTGCAGGTTTTAGCTTCAGCTCTACTCAGGCACACCTGAACCAATTATAGGCTTCACATTTTCATGATACCTTAATTGGTTCAGGTGTGCCTGAGTCAAGCTGGACAAGGGGGGACTTGAGGACTGGGTTGGGAACCACTGATCTAGAGGCAGGGCTGTAGTCAAGACCACTTTAGCTGAGTCCAAGTTAATTCCAAGGCCAGGTCCAGAGGGTGTTGAGACCACGTCAAGGCTGAGACCAGAGCATATTGAGTCCTATCCAACATCAAGATCAAAACAGGCAAAACAGTGTACATGTCTTTTTCCTGTAATAAGGATCCAAAGAAATGTACCTGCAGGAGATCTGTTCTAGTCCCTTCAACATCCAACTAATTAAAGGAAAGATCCAACCTCAGATACTGTTACACTGTTAGATATCATCAATCTGGGATGTGTAAATCTGTGTAACTCACCTCTGTGCTGTACCCATTTTCCTTCAATTTGCCTTGTCTACTCAGTTGGTTATTTCCTACATTTCCCAGAATGCCTTTCAATAATCCTCAGAGAAGGTGCCTGAACTTGTTCCATTCAGCTGTGGGTTATATGTGTATGTGGAGAGAGCTAGTCGTAAGAGGAAGATGTTACATGTCGGTGGAGAACCTGGTATCTCATCTTACAATGGATTTCTCCCTGTATGATTGTTGAATGTCGGTGCAAAATGGCAAATCTAGAACAAAGCCCTTAGTTTATAGTGTATATTTTTAGGAAAGAAATCAAATCAACATCCAATAGTGACGGTCAAAATAGGCACAAGATCGAGACAAATCAGAAAAGTAGTCTGAAGACCGTGCCAAGACTCAAGCACTACAGCCTTGTCTAGAGGGAAAATGGGCAATAAGGGGAGGGGTGTCCCATCATTTATTGCAGTAATTCATCAATTTGAAGGATTTGTGAATTGATTTATGTTCATCAATTAATAAGACTGCAGTCCAATCTGCATTTGCCCGTCATCATGAAGTTTGAGTTATTAATATTGACATAAGATTGATATTTATTTCTAGTGACTTGAGGAATCCCGTTTTTGTCTGCCTTCTCTGCACCTTGTCTCATTGTTTGTTCAGCACTGCTTTAGTCATATTTGTTGGTGGGAACAGTACTTATTGGGAAAACAAAACAAATTGTTGAAAACAACAATTGAAAACAAAAAAGAATGTGATGTAAATTCAAGAATATCTCAAAACAACTCCTTGGGTTTTGAGTTTCCTGGTGCGAGCTCATGCTTTCCATGTTCTGTCATTATTGATTTTTCACTAATGAAAGACATTTTCTCAAAGTCCTCTCCACGTTTTCCAACAAAAGTGGAGAATTATTGCTGAGAATGGAGAATGCACCATAGAATCACTTAGCAGGAGTACAATAGGCCTTTCTATTATCAGAGAGGCATTATTATTTTGAATAATATTCTAATTCTTAGAATACCAAATATGCTGCATTTAAATTAATGCATGCTTTCCAAATCTTACTGCACTTTAGTTTGATGAAAACAAACAAATTGTGGGTGATAATCAAGAAAAGATATTTAATGATTCATGATGATCTTGAAGAGTTGATGCTTTATATCACAGACGATCATAATACTTTTGTAAAAATGTCTGTCCCTGTACAAATGTGATTTTTTCAACATGCTGAATATTAACAGTAATAGGTGACATTACCCAATATGTATAGGTATACTTACGTCACCAATCGGATTTAGACATGAAATCATTGAAAATTGATTGTTGGACATTGATGATGAACCACTGGATGTGGCAAGTGCGAAGCAGCCTGAAGGGACTTAATAGACTGTTGTATTCATCCACACAATGGGGAACATTATTCTAGCACTGGGGATGTGTATTTGAGTTTGTTTTTTAGTGTTGTTTCTATGGGTGCAGAATAAAATACAGACAGAACCGGAAGCTTCTCTCCTGTGATCTTCCTGCCATGCAGAGACATGTTTTAGCATACATTTTCATCTTTCCTTTAATCTACTTTGTGTGAAATCTGCAGATGCAAGACAGTACTCTACCAAAAATAGTAAGGATTAGGTATGATGGACCAGACATTTGGAGTTATGTGGGTGTTAGGTGTGTTTTTGAAATGTATTTCAAAATTCAAAATTGAATGCAAATGGTTTGCAATACAACATGATTATTATTGAATTTAACTTTTAACCAAAGTTCAGTTCTCCTACACCTCCACGTTAAGTCAACAAAACCCTGCCTGTCAGGACAGATAACACCAGCATCATATGATGGAAAAAGCGATGGGATGAAATTGAAAAGAATACAAAATCAAATTAAAGCTATTAAAAAAAACTGAGGGATATTGTGGGACAGGTCTGCAGTTGTATTTGAGTGCTGTTGACTAAAATTACTTTTTAAGTATTTTTCTTTAATTTCAAGGATAGGGTAGGGGACATAAGCACGAGTGCTTAGACCAGATTGGCGTCTAAATCCAAATCAGGGCTATTGGGTTATTGCCTTTATAAAATGGTTACTAAATGATTTACATACATTACCATACATTTTCATCATATCTTACATTTTAATTAAGAAATTATTGTGATTTTAACTTTGGTAGTCACAAATAACTACCAAATAATCTTGGACCTGGTTTTCTGTTAAGCCTATATTTACAGCGGAGTAATATGGAACAACAAAGTTGCCATGGTAAGCGTGATATACCACGCCTCTCGACCAAAAGGAGGGCTGGATTCAACCTCCCCGTTTTATAAACAGACAGGCTTTCCTCTCCTCCACGCGTTCCCTCGGAAAACATGGTCTGAATGAGGGCAGACGGCGCTGTGGCGTCACGGTAAGAAGGTTATCGGTTTGATAACCGGGCCTTACTGTGTGGACTTTCTCCGTGTTCTCCTCGGGTTCCTCTCAATGATGGAATTGGCTGGTCTGAATGAGGGCAGTAACGCGGTTCAGCCACCAGATGGAACTCTCGTCCATGTTTTGACAGCCTTGTTGCAACCAGATGCTGTTACTTGATACATGGATCAGGTGCGACCCCTTGTGTTTGCCAGCCGCTATGACAGATGCACTGAACTACCATTTTCTGCCAAGGGGTCCAATCACTAATTTCTGACCTTGCAGACTGTTTATTATTAAGACAAGGTGACAAAAGTGACAGACAGGGTTTGACATGTGTGTCTCTGCTTGAATACATAAATATAAAGTTAATAATGGGTGTGTGTATGCGTGAGGGTGTGTGTGTGCATTCAAGCCTCTGGATGTTTGTATCAAATCGATATGTGCTTTGCATATTATTAGTGTCTGTGTGTTCATGCTAATGTGTGATGGATTATCTGTGTGTATATTTGTGTTAGTTGTGTGTACGTGAGTTTTGTGTGTGTGTGTGTGTATGTGTGTGTGTGTGTATGTGAGATTTGTGTGTGTGTGTGTGTGCGTGCAGGCATGCATGACAGCAGCAGCTCTAATCAGAGTGCAGTGTTTGCACACATAGTTGGGACCCATTTATCCTTTACTCATCAATCAAGTCAAACTCAAAAAAGGCTACAGACAAACATTAACATTCTATCACACACTCATACACACATAAATGAATCTGACAAACAGACTGGGTAATGGAATGCACGAATGTGTGGTCACACCTTAGTGTGTGTCAAAAATTGTTGCCAGGCATTAGTAAGCCCCACTATCAGAGGCCAGATATAAAGAAGTGTTTCTTTTTTATTGTCTGTATAGACAATAACAACATAATGTAACTTAGTGTCTATTACCTAAGTTATTTTTTTATTCTCCTTATCAATTTGATTATTTATCGATTCCCTCATGGATTCCTATTCAATGAATTGTTAGGGAGAAAAGACTACATGCAGCTTTAATGGAGTGTTGAAATGTGTTCTTTGCAAACAATGGCACACGGAAAGGCCCAAAAGTCTGTTGTGCAGCTGTTGAAACCAACACCATCCAGTTGTGCAACAGCCTCTTGGCATCGATGAGAGGAATCGATTGTACAGGAGCTTATTGATTCCAAGGAACTGGGTAGTTTGGAAGCTGGAGTAAATTGGAACCGGTTCTGAATGCCCAAAAGTAAATGTAAAGTACCAATTCTCTTAAACTGAAATGAAATGAACTGATAAAGAATTGACTCAGTAAGCATTTTATGGACAACGGCGTGCAGGAGATGGCCAAGTTCACCGTCAACCCAAATGAACATTTTCGCAATATGATATTATTGCATTCATATTAAAACAGCTATGGAAACTGTTTTAAACTGATAACAGAAAGATATTTCATTCCTGATTTCACAAAGCTTTGCAGGTAGCAGCTACGGAGTCAGCTCAACTGTGTTCCTAAAGTACATCACTGTGTTTTAGCCAGCATTAGATATTGGAAAACCAATATAAGGGGATGGAGCATCTTCATTAAAGGTAAGTGTAGCAAGCTCACTACAACCGGGGCCGCGAGAGACAGAGACAAAGGCAGGAGGGCAACAGGCCAGCAGGCCGCTTTATTTGCACATAGCAATGATATTGATGGCCGCTCTCAACGCCATCTCCATCCTCCCTCTGTCCTGGTGGGTCAGCCGCGGAGCACCAAAGCCAGCCAGTCTGCCAGGCTTCCAGGAACCTACCACTCCAGCTCTTGCTGCCCCCGGCTGCCTCCTCTGCGG
>CABFOQ010026617.1:0-16249 GCA_900660455.1 Gephyroberyx darwinii | reverse complement strand
AATGGGTGGGTACGTTCATACACACCCTTTCCCCTGCTATATTAAGTCATGTTCAGGTGGTGCAGGATGGGAAAAGATGCCAGGGGGGGAAAAAAAGAAAACTTGCAGGTTTTCCAGCACCAATGCCAAGGGAAAGTTGAATAAGAATGAAAAAAGATTAATCGAAACCAAATGCCCCTTCATCAAAGAATTTCCCTAAGCCTGTGTAATATGCAGCAATCCTGGTGTTCGCCCTTGGTCCACTTTTCCAGATCTGTTTTTCTTTCCTCTCAAGGTCCGATTCCATCTTTCCTCTGCAGCGTATTTTGGATTTCAGTGTTGTTTGTTGACCGAGAAACTGTGGTTTCTGTGAGATGTGGAGTAAAGATGGGCAAATGCATGCATGCCCATACACATAAAAGCTCAACACACACACACACTAATTCTCAAATGTGCTGGATCAGTTAAGGGGTGACTGAGGGTGAGCTGATTACGTCATGTCTCCGGCTCTCTGGTTTGGCTGTCTTCACTGGTCGCTTGTTCGGAGGCTAAACATAGCCAGAGAAAATAAGACTATTTCTGCAATCTTTCTCATTTTCTGCTTTTGTTGTGGTCCTATTTCAAATTCTGAATATAATCAGAAGCACGTGTCCTCTCACACCTCCACGCCTCTGAAAGAGAGCTGAGAGTCTGTTAAGAGTTTGTGATTGTGGCCAGTGGGACAAAGTCGTCAAAGGGCGTCGTCAACTGGAGTGTCAGCTCATCCTCGCTGTGTTCCTCTTTGGATTCCTTCTTTCTCTTACTTCCTCACAGACTTTCTCATTTCCAAATCTCGAAGCCACTTCCTCCATCTTGTGCTACACTCCCTGTCTTTTGGTTTCTCTCTCTCTCTCTCTCTCTCTCTCTCTCTCTCTCTCTCTCTCTCTCTCTCTCTCTCTCTCTCTCTCTCTCTCTCTACATGTGGCTAAATTATGAGTTCATGGTTGTTCTTGGGTGGCTCTGCTGTTATATGTCGCTGTCATCTGCCTGCTTGAGGTTTAAGGCATAGAGGGAGGGGTCCCCCCCCCTCTCTCCAAATACACACACTCCGTCATATTTCCTGACACAGAGCTTCATACTACGTCTATCATACACAAGGGCTTCGGCACACAGTTGGCTGACTAGCTTTAATGGGCCACACCGGTGATACGTGGAGATTTAAAAAGAGGGGAAACAGGACTCTGCGTGTGTGTGTGTGTGTGTGCATAATTGAATAAAACTCAAATATGACCGAGCGTGCCAGGAAAAGCAAACTGCTCCCCGAAGAGTTGTAGGTGGAAGGCAGCCATTTATATGTAGCAGAAGACGTGCTATGAGCCATATCACACTTAGACCAGCAGCGACGTCCTAGGAGAGAATAGCTCGACTGATGTGGCTTTCATATATTTAACCCATGTTTAACTACACTGCAAAAAATAGCTTATCAAGTAATTTAGTCTCGTCTTGACTCTGAAAGAAATTTATTTCTTTTAATATTATTTATTGCAAGTGACGGATTCTGCCAAAGGGGTGGGGCAGTTCCACTTGTTTCCAATGCAGTTTCACTTGTTTCAGTAATGTTCTAGAAAGTCTCCATCTTGAAACGGGGACGATTACCTCAGTAGTATCAAGAAAACAACATTTGCCTCAGGGAAATTCTTGGAAACTAGTTGATTTTCATTGAAAACAAATGATATTGTCTCACACCACTGGCAGATTTTTTCATTTGTTTTGAGAACAAAAGTAGGATTTTAAGACTCAATGCTAGATTACATGCCGTGTTGTTATGGATATTTGTTGCAGATGAAGGGTTTCTTTTTGGTCACTACACCACAGTGCTACCATACTGATGGGCCAGGTCCAGCTTTTTTTATTGTGTTGTCCATACCAAGTCCATCATTTGCCCATGATGGTTCCCAGACATTTGCAGTCTTTCCGTCCCCTTAATTTTGTAACCACTTTAAATGCAAGCACATCGCCCTGAAACACACACACACACACACACACACACACACACACACACACACACACACACACACACACTTTTCTGTTTATAAGTTGATCATCATCAGAAAGACACTTAATTGAAATGCAACACAACAGATATTGCTGAGAGCATCAGAACATCATGTTTCATGTTTGTTTGATAAAGGTGCATTTTAGTACTTTCAAAATAAAATAAAAGACAAAATTAAACTTTCAAAAGTGTTACACTCCACTGGCGGAGACAATTGAAACTCAAGACATAAATCACTTGATAAGCTAAGAAATAATGTGTCTAGTATGAGAAAATGTACGAAAGCAAAGTGAATTGTGCACCGCTAGTGGCCTTGATCCTCGGGTTGCCTCAGACATGGCAAGACGAACAGATCAAAAGTCGACTGCGCAGTTTCACATTTACTAGTTATAATATCGCATGGCAAGCATTGCCTCGGTCATGTGCAACTTATTTAGGGAGACTGGCAATACTGGCGTGTCTTATAATATGAAGGCCTGCTTCAACTAAAGAATGCCTCCTTTCAAACATGCTGTGGGCAAACTCACACGCACGCGCGCAGACAAACAATGAGAGAGAGAGAGAGAGAGAGAGAGAGAGAGAGAGAGAGACAGAGAATGTGCACATGTTCACATGCTGTGATCTCTTGTGTTTACATCCTCTCTGAAACCATAACAGAGCTGATCAATCACAGCTCGACATCCACAGTAAAATAAAATAAACCCAACGATGTCGTCACATTTTAACTATTTTCCATTCCGTTTTCCAGCCGGCCAGGTGCGGCTCTGTTTCGGTAAACCCGCACTAGTGCAATAGATAACATATGATGAAAAATCACCTGTGCGTTTGGGTTGTTGAAAGTTCATGTGGGCTGCAGACTGGAGTGTGGTCCAGTAGTTTCAGGTGCCAGTAGTGCAAATATATCTTATCTTTCATTTCCACTTCCAATATAAAACGGCGGCCATTGACCGAACATGCGCCGCTTTAGAAATAAGAAATGTCATGAGTAGCCTTTATAGATATTATGCATTATTATTATTAGTAGTAGTAGCCTAGTAGTAGTAGTAATAGTAGTAGTAGTAGTAGTAGTAGTGATATTAATATTAAAATTAATATTAGTAGTAGTGTTATTATTGTTATTATTATTATTATTACTATTGTTATTATTATTATTATTATTATTGTTGTTGTTGTTGTTGTTGTTGTTATTACCAATGTTAGTTTAGGGAAATATGCACCATGTGGCCTAAATCAGAGAATGATCGTTTATTTATTAGCTATTTGTGTTTCATTCAATTCTAAAGCCCCGCATTTATTGATTAAAACTTAAAAAAACGTAAAATCAAGTTTCAAACAAAACCAATCAAACAACAAAAAGCAAACACCCTAAAGCATTTATTTTAAATAAACGATCAGCCCTGTCGATTAATTCAAATCGCACAGACACATTAGAAATACAATCATCTTTATTGAAAATATCTTTTTAGAACTGTGCAATTACATAAGTTAATCAAAACATTTTAAAAGGGCCTTTAAGCAAACGACTCGGTCTGTATAAATGGTGGGCTGTCTGCAACCACAGGTCATCGTTTAAAAATGACCTTCAGACTAGAGTTTGTAAGAGTTTATTCTGGTGCTCCCACTTGGCAAGAGGACTCGGGATTCGGTTATATTAAATTAGACGAAACTTTAATGACCCCCGTGGGGAAATTAGCCAATTGAGTAACAGGGTAATTGGGTATCATTCCGTGAAGTGAGACAGGAGACACGAAGGGGGAGTTGGGAGCCAAAGACGGGACAGTAGCGCAGTGTCCCGGGTCGAAATGATCAAAGGTTAGAGTCTGACAAGGAGCGAAAGTCTTCTGACCCGCAGTCCTGGAGAGGAGCGACGACAGCGCCGGTAAGATGCTGCTTACAGGTGGGGTGCTGGGACTAGTGTGGGAACCCAAACGACCTATGGCCAGATCGTGGTACACATCTAAACCAGGCCCCTGGAAACAGGAACCCAACCTGTGCGCTCCGAGGAAAGGAAAACCAGGCATCAGGCTGTACTCCTGCGCACCGCTGTCCTTTAATGTCCCCAAATGGAAACGTTGCCGCTTGAAGCGTTTCCTCCGCCGGAGAAAGCTCCCGTTTTCAAACATATCGGCCGACATAGGATCCAGGGTCCAATAATTCCCCTTCCCGGGATTCCCGGGCTCCCGGGGCATTTTGACAAAGCAGTCGTTTAGAGACAAGTTATGACGGATGGAGTTTTGCCACGCAGGGAACTTCTCCCGGTAATACGCAAAGCGCTGGCTGATAAAATCGCATATCTCACTGAGGGTGAGTCGCTTTTTCGGACTTTGGAGAATGGCCATGGTGATGAGAGCGATGTAGGAGTACGGGGGCTTCACCGAGGCGGCTCTCCTGCCTGGACCAGCACGGAACCGGGCTGGAAAGTGTCCCTCCTCTGACCCTTTAGGGGCGAAGGACGAGCCGCTTTGCTCCAAGACGCCACTGCCCTCATTCAACAACGAAAAATCCTTATTTCTGACATCTTTGTTACCGTCTCCCTCCACGTCAATGTCGGTCTCCTCCATGAGCTTGCTGTCCAAGGTCATGGTCCTCAGAGGGTCCCGAGGCACCTGCGCCAACAGGCGAGATTAGCGCCTCTCCAGGACAGGACAGGCGCAGATCCCCGTCTCGCTTTTCATTCACAAAAAAAAGGAAACTCATCTGACTGCGTCTTTGACTTGTTAGCCTCCCACTCCCCACTTCCTCATCCTCCTCCTCCTGCACGCACTCTGACTAAATGAAAATAATAGCAGATGCCATGCAATGAGATTAGATGAAAATGCTGAAGAATTTGCAACAGGACAATTGTGCAGTTATGCCATGTAATAGAAAAAGAGAAAGTTTTAAAATTAAATCAAAATTTAGGGTTTAGGCAATTCGATTTGCAAAAAAAACCCCATCGATGGTTATGATGTAGCCATATCCTAGAAAACAATCTGTATGGATGAAAGAATTATTATTTTTTTCAGTAATAGCAATTTTAAAAGGACACTTTGTCAAATATAGGAACATATAATTTATGATAATCCAAGAACTGCAAATGATATCTGCATAAAACCCAATCTTTATGCTATATCGCTTTAAAATACTCAGGTCTATATCTCTGAAAAGTTATTTTTATTATGAGGTAGGAAAGAGTGGTTCATTAATGAGACTTTCCATAGCATACTTCTTCAGCCCACCGTGCGGGGCAGGCCTGCGAGCTCAGTGGGTGGCCTCACACACTGATACAGTGTAGCTATTATTTCAAAACGGATTACGTCTTCCTCTGATTTGAAACAGAAAGTTGCCTCTGTCACTATGTGCCAAACGATCCGGCAATGAGGCATACCGAAGGATATGATCCTCATGTACAGCCAGCAGCATAAAGACCAGCCTGCAAAAATCTAACTGCTTGCGAGTTTTTCATTAAGCCTATTTGAAGCAAGGAAACTTATAGCCTTACCTTCTACATCAACAGAAAACCCAGAACGAAAAACCACTATCATCTTCGGAACTGCGCGATATTTGTAGTACCCTTATGACATTTATTATGGGATCACTGTGCTTTTTTTGTAAGGGAATGTATAGTGTGCTTATATGTGTATAGATAGCCTATATATTTATACACACAAATATTTTTTCAAGTTCAATATTTCAGAGTATTTCAAGAATAGAAAACAAAATGGATGTTTCTTAAAGAATTTAATGCGGGTCAAAATCCACACACACTCAACAAAAACTTTTTTTCTTTTTCTACACAAATAGCCATGCTAACGAAATCGGTGCAGCTACTTAGCCAACAAAAAAGTAATGGCTGCCCAAAAACAACAACCCAGAGGAAAAAGAAACGAAAGAAAACAAACAAACGGCATAAAGGACAACAGGAATACATAATTTAAACTTGTGCAACTAAGAGTGCATCTATTGAACTTAGCAGTAGTGGACAGTCGCGCTGTCAAGGTCAAGTGAAATCAATTGTTTTGCAGTTAAGGACAGTAAACACAGCACTGAGCTCAGGTTGCACTCCTTGGTCCTGTCCAGAAATAACTCCTATTGTAGCCATCTGGCACTGCTGACCATGATACACAAGCAACACTCTGGATGAAAAAGACCAACAGGACGCTTCCACTGAACACCTTTGCTGCTTGTAGTCCACCTAACTTGTCCCCTTTATTTGTCCCAATTAATAATTCCCAACCCTGCTACAGACAAGACTGTCAGCCTATGCTGCATCAAGGAAAAACAAACTGGATAGACCAAAGTGTAAACAAAATACATTTATAAAATTATTACCATCTTGTTTTGACCCATCAACTGTATACAGTCTGTCAAATACACACAGATTAGCTAGTAGCAGTGAAGACTAGGGGAAAGGTCAATATTCAATTGTCTTCCATCCATTCTTCAAGTGTGGCAAGACCTAAGAGTAGATAAATATTTCCCCCTGATATATACAGCACCGTATGAGCAGTCACAGAGCCAGAGGGACTGAGGTAGTCTTAAAGTGTATGCAGCATTGTAACATTGGCAAGTACTCCGAGTCAAATAACATGTATGAGCCCAGTCTTGATGGTCATATGATGGCCAATATATATTTGAGTCTGTAGTGAACTGTAGAGAACTAATAATTGCAGGAGTGTATAGTCTTGAACCAGTGTGTATGTGTTTGTGTGTGTGCTGAGCTTAGACACATGTAGACTTAAACAACTGTGCTTAATGTCTGTCCCCTAGGCTGTGTGTTTGCGCTGAGCTGAGGTCAGCCCCACAAAGTTTCCACACTTGAGGCAGCATGAGTTGGAGTTGCCCTCTTTCCTAGGGATATGCCAGCAGCGGACACAACGCACTCTGTACTTCTTATACCTTCAAAAGTAAAAGACAACAGAAATATGGCGTTGATTAAACTCTTTTCTCTTTCAAGATTATAATCAATGTTGGTCTTATCCAATCCTCATGCAAGATAAGGGATGATGGTAACATCAGCATGGCAAACAAAGTCTTTATGTTTGAAACTTCCCAGAGTAGCAGGGCAGATCTAGGATCGTGGCCGTAAAGCATAACACTGATCTTACGGGAGCTATTTTCAGCAGCACACTGTTGTTTCTGGTGACGGAGACGCAACGCAAAACCCACGGCAGTAAATGCACAATAACAAGCAATGTTAGATACAGTAATCCTTTCCTTCATTGTTGCAATGATGTATTATGTGTCTCAAGCAAGTTGTTTTAGATGCTTTTAGAAATAAGAGTCTGAAACGACATAAACAAGTCAACTTATGATGTTATCACCAGTACTGTTCCACGCGTCCAAACCAATGCTGACAATGAGCCAAACGCAAAACTATTTCAGTGTTGCGCTTTAAATCATTCCACACATACTTTAATAACTCATGGAGAACCTGCATTTAGATGTTTTTTTATCCCCTCAGTTGTTGTTATTGATAGCCTTGTGAAATGTGAGTGTTTTTTTCACACCACATGCAACAAATATTGCAAATTAAATTTAACTATGGCTGTGTGTCTGCTAAAAACTGAAAATAAAAGTTCTATTAGAACAAAACTAAAATCAGAGCAAAAAAAAGTAGAAAATGCTTTAAGTCCCCTCATCTCATTTATGGAAAAAGGCAAAAATAATTCCAGATCAGCACTCCTACTCTGAGAAGCTGGATGAATTTACTGTTTAAAAACATGCAGCAGCCCATGTTAATGTAATCCACCTTATTCCACAGGCGTTACAGAGCGGGGTCCCGTCCTCAGCATCCCTCCACATGGGAGTCTTCCTAGTGCAGCACGATGCACACACTTTGCTCTCTGGTGAAGAGAAGGAACAGGAACACATGTAATCAATATTTAACTATTGGTACATTAATGTTAAGAATTTAACTTGTACTCAATGTTGCAGTTGCCAAGCAGTATTTTCTGGTGCTATGTGAATAAAGGATGTATTTATGATGGCAATTAAGATATTTCAGGTGAATACCACTACATTTCAATGATCAAATAGATATTCCTATGACCCGGGACAGTTTTGTGCATCTGTGATGTCATTCTGAGGTACAAATGGTGACGGTGACTGTACTCACAATGATTTATTGGGTGTAGGAGAAGATTTTCTAGTCTGTAACTGACAGCCATACTATAAAACATACATATGTAGTTAATTTGGGGGTAACATTTCATTTGAACTTCTTTGTGTCCAAGTGCAGTCTCCTATTTGTTGACAGTGGAACACACACTATAGATCAGAGTCTTGTCTGGTCTCTGGGTTTTGGAAATGCATGCTTATTTGTGTTCACACACACTGGACCGCCCTTCGCTAAAGGAGTAGCATATACAGATTCTCAAATGTAGTGCTTGTTACTGCTCTTCTCATAGCTACATTCAAAACCTAGGGGGAATAGGAACGGTAGTCACTGCACTGCACTTGTAATGACTTGTGAAGGAACTAATCAGTGGTGTGGAGATGTAAAGTAACACTGAAACTGTTGCCACCGAAAACGCAGCAACTGAAAGCACTGGCTGTACAGCAGAAAGGAGAAATGACATGTTTGAATTCCTTTGCTGTTTCTCCTTCCTTTTCTCCATTTACTACATGGCCTTAAGGGAGCTATTTGTTACCCACTATGGTCTTGGGATGTTTACACAGCAGTTTCCCTCAATACTTCCTTTATGATCACTCATCAAATGTATTCCACCTGTCTCAAGCTGTTTGGTAGCTATTGGTGCTGTGGTGGCGTCCCCAAGTGGAGGAAAGGGGCATTTCACACAACAGCACAAGTGTACTGTTTTTTTTTTTACCCCCATCAGCACATTGCACTATTACTTAAACTGTAGTAAATGTGTAAGGAACCCAAGGTGTCCCCAGCATTTTACACATGAAGACACCAATGTGCACCAATATGCTGATATTTAGACCAATAACACAAAACATTTAATTGGTGGGGTGGGCGAGGGTCAAGCTGATCTTGTAAGATGGTAAATGACGACTAACAGGCAAGCAGTATGTGGCGTCTTTGCAGTCAGTGAAAGCGATTTTCACATTTCAAAAAGTTAATATTATTACATTTATTTTGTGAGATAAGCCCCTTTTCAAGGTGACTTTGAAATCGCAGCGGACAACAAATTGTGTTCGCAAGGTTGGGAAAGCCTGGAGTAAATGTGTAGCAATCTGTTCAGGTAAGTTCAGCTTGATTGAATAGTGAAGGTACCCAAGTGTTACTCACTGGCAATGCTGGTGGTCGGGTCACTCTCCTCATCGGAGCTGCTGGTCCTAAGGGAACTCTGGGATGATCGTGATTTCAGCCTGGGCTTTCTCACGCTCTTGTACAGCCCCTTGCTGTAGAGAAGACACATGCAGACATGGGTAAAGTGTGGCAAATTAGGTAATGTTCAAATCACCATCTTCTAAACTACCATGTAAAAATTAATGAATCAAAACAATAATGTAGCAGAAGACTGAGAGGGCTTTGTATATGATTCTTAGTTATGGGCAGAAATTGACACGTCGCCAGGTTTTCCCCAACAGAACCTGTCTTTACCTGTACTTGGACGTTATGACGAGGCGACACTGCTCCCTACTGGCGTCCAGCTCTGTGTGCATCCGGAACATAACACCCTGAAAGTCTGGGTCTTGGATATCAGCACTCCGGCTAGGGTGAGGCTGTTTTCTGGGAGTCTTGGTTCTCTGTGTGCACGTAGAGGAACACTGCTGGGGGGGTGGATGAGCGCGTCCCTCAGCTGGCACCTCTCTAGGTTCTGGTTTAGATGTCGAAGAGCCTGGAGGGTTGGTTTCCCCCATATGGCTTGGAGATTTCAGCCGTGGGAGTGGTGGGGATTTTTCCTCCATAGGGACATGTCTACACTCTGGCTTAGATGCTATAATTTTGCCATGTTGTTCTATGAGTACAGGCTGTGAAGAAGGAGGGAGGGAGCTCTGAGATGGCAACTGTCTGTCACTTGGGGGGTCTGCAGTCCAAACTAGGTTTGAGTTGAAATCCGGCGTTGGTGCTGGCTCCGATATCAGATATTCCATTGCACTTGAAGAAGGGTATACTGCTACACTTGCATCTTTATGTGAATTACAGCTAAACTGTTGATTTGGTGGCCCAACGGTATCATCTGATGCAACTAAGACATGTGTTTGTGGCGCAAGGTTTTCAGAGGAACTCGCATTCAAAGTATCGTGTCCAGTAGAGAAACAATCCCCCTGAGACTCCTCATTCCACTCCAATCCGGTAATAACGCTCAGCTTGACCTCCATTGTGTCTCTGTATGCAGGCTGTGAAAATGCTGTTGTATTTTTGTCCACAAGCTCTAGTCTAGCTGGGTCTATTTTTTCAGGAGTCTGTGGTTGAACATTACTATCCACTTCAGAGTCTTTAACACGGCGCTGCGGTGGATACCCACCGGACCCTTCACTGCACTCTGCTCTCCACTCACCACTCATCATGTCCTCAGCGGGGCTGAGACAGGCTGGGTTTGCTTCTCGCTCACTGACCACAGAAAGGTATCCAAAAGTGCACTCGGGACTCGCACTGTGACGTTCAAATCGCTGACCTGTTGCACCCAATGCTGAAGCAGATGAATTGGCTGTTGAATGGCCTGATTTTGTGGTAGGCGATACTGGACTTGAGTGTAACTCCTCTAAGTCTCTGTGATGCAGAAGCCTCTCACACTGCAGGTTGATCAGACTCATTACTTCCCAGGGGCTGTTGCACTGAGTGCCAGGCTCAACCGAGGTTGTGATCTTATAACTGTGGCTGTCCTCTGTGCCGTTCTTTGCCTGGTTATAAGGCCACATATGAGAGGAACTGTGCTGAGAGGCGTGACTTGAGTGTGGCTCCTTTGCCTCCCTTTTAACCATAAAAGCATCCTGCCTAGACATCTTAGTAGACGATGTGGGTGACAGATTGGAGTCCAGAAAACTGTTGTGGGCAGGGGGTGCTAGCTTGGAAGCCTCCTGGAAAAGGTAGAGGATTGTGGATTGGGTGGTATCTTGTTCCATGGACCCCTGGTTTCCCTGGATGAAGGCCGCTTCTGGCTCTGCTCCTGTGCTCATGTTGAGGCGGTGTCTGTGTCATAAAAGAAAACAGCTTCTATGATGAGGGTTGCTGAATGATTTTTTTCTCCCCACTATTAAAATGCCATGACATAATATAATACCAATTAAATAGTATTTCAGGGTATTTAAATAAAATAAGCACTGATGCACCCACCAACAACAGTGGTAGCCTATAAGCTAGGACTATCTCAACTGTGTTCAACCTTTGTTTCCAAACTATGGTAAACAATGACAAACAAATGACAAATGACACACTTCAAAAGTTCAGTTTGGTTAGGTAGCCTTTTGTTTACTGTAACACTGGTTTAATTAGGCTTACCATACATTTGATATAGCAAGGCTAACATAAATGGTACATTTCTGTACACTATTACACCGGACAAACAAGTCGAGCTGTCCCGTTGTCTTTGAAGAGAGATTTGAAATGAAAAGCGGGTGTCCTCTTTGTGAAGGGAGAGGTATTCACAGTTAATATGTCCCCTCAATTAACTCACCAGACCAAATGAAACAGAACCTTGATGATCCTTCTACATTTAAATGTAGCCATTTGTGTTCTAGATGAGGACTTTCGCGGTTCTTGTGACAATACCTGCGTCTCGAGCGCAGAAGCCGTCCACTAGTTGAAGTCAGCCCACAATGCGAACATTACATTCCATAGACTTCCGAGAAGTTTGTTTAAACTCTAGTAAGGGTGGCCACAATGTGTTCGTACAGGTAGATGACATTAACTGGACATGTTGGCAACATGTCATCTACATGTAGTTCAAGTATTTTTTGAGATTTCTTCGTAGATTTTTAAACATATGTCTAAATCTTTGAACATATTCTTAAGTGTTTCTTTTTCCTTTATTCGAGTATTGGAGCACACTGTCGGTCTACACCGTTACCCCATACACATCCGAAGTTAGCCCTTTACCCCGATCATCCGCCAAGTCTTGCAAATCCACTGATCCCCTTTTCCTATTGACATGTTGTGAACTAGCATGGCCTAACCAACACTCACCAACTGAGCCTGATAAGCCATATTTAAGATAATCAAGGTGGGATCACTGAGCAAATATTAGTGATACGGCACGATCAATACTGCGATCGCTGTGCGCATCGATGCTCACCTTAGATCTCCCCTTCAAATAGATCATCAAACAGATCCTGGAGCGTGTCCGTTTCATTTCACCTCAAGTTTGGGGAACTGTTCGCTGCAATGGTTGGATCCGTGTTTTGGACCGTGACGCGTTACACGGGTGTTTTTGTTTTGCTGTGATTGCGCCAGTTGGGGGATAAAAGTGTTTCTTACATGGCGCTCCGGTTTCTCAAGGTGAGTTGGTGCTGCGGTGTCACGCTTTGATAAGAAATGCAGGTCTAGTATTTGCCAGGTAAAGTATCCATTTACTTACGGTGTAGGCAGTAGTTTACCACCGAAAGAACCATTACACTTGTAATCTGGTTTCAGATCAGCGATGGAAAGCTCTGTTGCTTATTTTAGCCACCTTGGGCTCCCTGTAGTAAGAAGACCTGTGTTCAAGTTTGCTCAAGTTTGTTCAAGCTGATTTTTATTGCACAAGTAAATTAAATACATACCATATATAGACTGTACACTCACATTTGTGCGTATGTTGGTTACAGTACAGTAGGCTTAACAAGTGAAGGTTAGATGGGGTTAAAGCAGTACAAGGTAACAGAGCCCACCAGTTTCAAACCAGGCTTGTCTCCCTCCAATACCTGATGTGGGTAAGAGCACACCTGACCCAACTCAGCTAATCAAATCCTTAATTGGTTCATTATCACCTGTGTGCAATTGCTGGGTCTAGGCATCCCTGTGAGCAGTGGAGGCTTGAAATGAGTTTCCACAATCATAACAGAAGTGACTGAGTGGATGCAAAAAAAAAAAAAAAATCACTGCTAGTGGTGAAATGTCAAGGCATTCTTTTCAGTTCCAACAGACATCACTGATTGACCCAGGGTGTGAACAAACATCTTTTGGAAACATGTTTAGTGCTTTAAAAAGAAAACAATTTAAATCAAGTTGTGGTAGTTGTATCTTTTTAGTAAGCGCCCACCCTTACACTGCATTACTGTTTGATTGATTGATCAGGATCCAGGTTTATGAAAAAGGGTAACTGGAGCCAATAGGGTACTTGACAAGCGACCAGACTTACAAATCACCCCAATACATAGAATATATAGTGAATGCTATGCATACAACATTAATGCCAAGTGAATAATGGACTATCAGGAAAGACAAACTATTCTTATTTGTGCGTATGTGTTGTAACATGGAATGTTCCATTCAAGGGTACGAAGATGTAGTTTGCTAGATGTTGCTCTGCCGTGTGTAACAAAAATATGAAATGTCTTGTAAGCCCTCTGAGGTTTTAACAGAACAGTTGTCAGTCCTGGCCTGAGAACTCATTACACAAACAAATACAATGATGGTTAAAACGACAAAATTCTTCTTGGTAGTGACCATTCATTTCACTTCAGTGAGGCTGATATAATGGCTGACTCTGCCCGACCTGTGTTACCTGCAGGCCTGTCCTGTCATTGATTAATTTTGGAATTTCTCAGTAGGCAGACGTTGCTATGGGCTTCAGTATCCTAGCCGTGCACCAACTTGTGAGCCCCCTACTCAACCAGTGCACCGGGTGGCTAGCTTGCTGCTACACCCTCTCGTCTTTCTCCATTCCCCCTCTGCACCACCGTTTCTCTTCAGTGGGGTTGGGGAACATGGCCATCCACGTAGAAGTTCCTGGTAACCTTGGGAAGGGTCAGCACCATGCCATCAAGCTCTCGGGTTAGAATGATCTGGCATCCCAGCCTGGAGTTCTCCTGAAGCATAGGCGCCATGTCCAGCATGTCATCTTCCCTAGAGCAGGGAGGACAACATCTGTTTTAGTCACTCTGCTAACCTCCACACACAGATATATATGAAAGTTTAAAGTAGAATTTTAAGGTCATGGAGAAGTTAATCAACTCTACCTTTCAACAGGTTCTGGCAGCTTATCAAAGTGAGGTTCACTCACATAGACCTGGCATGTTGAGCAGGCTAGCGATGCCTCACACGCTCCTGAGAGAGAAAAAGTATATATTTGGACCAACTTGAGCAATCATTGTTTCAAAATCATGCTTCACTGGAGTATTGAATATGCAGATATAAATATGTAAGCTCTAACCTTCAAGTTCAATTCCATGCTTGTGCGCCAGGTACAAAACATTATCTCCCACTTTGGCCTTAATTGGGATCCTCTCGCCAGACCGATTTATATACACTACATTGACCCTAAACAGGAGACATAAAATCACAATATCCTGCTTTTCATCCAGGTTTCTCACACTATTTCATGCCTATGAACCCAGAGAACTCAGGGCAGTCTTAGACATTCTCTAATTGCGGTAGGGCTGGACAATATTAAATAATTGAAAAAATATTATTGCTGAATATTGTGACTAATATGAATTGCGGTACATGAAGCCACAACCTTCTCTACATTATAGATAATATATATAATATATAATTATTATATAATATATACATAATTCACTGGCTGAGTCTCATTTGCAGGTGTTTTCTGTTCTCTCCTCACTCAGGGAATTCAGTTCATATCAATGTTCCCTCCCTCTGATGAACTCTTCTGAGGTGCAGCCAATTTCTTGATTTGGATTTCCCAGAATTTTTTTCGAAATAAAGGTATAAAACAGCCTAAAATGTTGAAGATTTTCTTGACTGATGGCAAATATTGATGGAGGCAAAGCTAGCTACAAATAGAAGTGATTTTAATCTTCACTCTGTCCTGATTAACACAACTGAGACATACATGTTTAAATTGTTGCCAGAAACAACAGGCGGCATTAAAATCATATGTATATCATTTATGCTGCTTGGTAACACAAAAGTTGGATGTGTATAGCTATCAGCATATAACTGTACAAACTCCTGAAATGAAATTCAGCCATAGATACCAAGGCAACCAGTCGGCATCATTGCGCTTTCAGTTTCCCCTTCACAATAAAAGCCCCCATTCAACTTACACATCTTCTGGGTCCTCCGCATTGGAGCTCCCCTCGTCACTGTGGTAAAGACCTGTGAAATCAAAACAGGCGAACTTCATAACTGCGGGTACTAATAGCGATACCACCAAACTCCACATTACTCAACCTCTTCGTGGTGTAATCGCAGTAAAAGTTTGACTTGTTGCACAACAGAATCTGGACTGATGTTATACAACTGTTATTGAACAACCTTGATCTTCAACTTTCTGCCTGGTTGTCAATGTCACTCTAACACTGGCAGTCAACGTTTGTAGGTATTGAAATCAGCAAAGTCGCAGACTTTAAATAGATAAACCGGGTCGGTGTCAACAACTAGCCATGCGACAAGCACCGGACTGTGAATGAGCTAGCTAACAGTTAGCCAGCTACGCCACTCACCTATGGTCGTCTGCAAATGTCGATTTAGTATCCGAAACCTGTCGAGGGATCCTCCCCTTGATGAACTAGTGATGCCATTCACACAGCTGTTCAACCTGTACAGGGGGCATGTGCTACAGTCTGGTATAACTCGAGAAAGCCTCAAACTCAGCCCCACGCTCGTCCGAGCCGCAGCGGACGCCGCCATGATACTGTTTTGATCACACGACTGACAGAAGCCAATAGGAAAAGAGAACAGGCGGCGCGAGGGCTCTGCGATGTGATCTGCTGTTGTGACAGCAGAGGGCGCTACTGCCTCACACAGCGCACACGGAATAACGGTCGCGTTTTGTTAAAACTCTAGTACTGTATTTCTATTCAATATGCAGTATCAAATCATGTTAAAGTTCTGCTTCTGACCCAGGAAGCAGCTCTGCCTACAGCTGTAAAGCATCAAAACAAATTGAGTTCATATTTCCACAAAGTCCCACTGGTCCTAAACTCCATATTGACTCCCATCACCTATTATGAATAAACAGATGCTCTGCCCCATTGTGGTAGTTGTAAAAGGAGGCACACTTAGATAGGTTATCTGATGCAGGCTGGAATTGAGGGGTAGCTGCAGTGTGCAGGACTGAGATCACTGGTGTGTGAAGAAAGAGAGGCGATGTTATGACTGGAGGCAGGTGTAAATTCCTCAGGCCCACTCTGTTTAATCTCTCTCTCTCTCTCTCTCTTTGTCTCTCTGGTTATCAA
>CABFOQ010026616.1:0-12797 GCA_900660455.1 Gephyroberyx darwinii | reverse complement strand
ATTCATTTAGATGTAACAATGTATGGTGTTGGACATCTACCATCTAGACGTGTGCTTTATGATTCAAGACAACACCACCATACGACGCAGATCCAACACAGAACCTCAGGCTGTGCTCCAGCTACTAGAGTCTGCCTTGTCCTGTCACAAACATTGACGTGATAAGCTCTTACAAAGAAATTTATGTCCTGTGATGCCTTAACAAATTGTAATGGCGCTCAGCTGTGTCCTTATTGTATTGTGCACCAACAAAGATCTGGACTAAGAAGCATTTCATTGTTAATCCCTTTACACAGACCAATGTATTTTTCAAACAAAATCGCAATCTTCATTTCTTGCCCACTATTACTGTACACGTCTGCCAAAGAAAATTACTTACAGTGGGTGGTGATTGTGCAAAGTGGATGTGAATGTCTCAATTGTAAGTGCAGCTGTGGTCCTTGATTGTTATAGATGTGTGGGCTGTATACATGGGCAGTGCAATTTTCACCCTGTCCCTGTCTCTGCTGTAAAGGGCCATTTTCAATCACAGCCTCCAATCAGCCCACAGTTATTTGCACAGCTTTCCCTGCTGCTATTGGTTTTTCTTGACCTCTTTTACCCTAGAAATCTACCCCTCATTAAATAGACAATACGCACTGTAATAAATCCCTTATTTAGAAATTAGAGGAGGATTTGAATTGGGCCTCGCTGGTGCCAGGTTAAAGACAAGGGATAAGCTCGGGAGGCTGACTGCATCCCAAGCTGCTTCTCCTATGGTGAAACGTGAATCCTTCTCCTCTCTGACAGGAGATTCCTTTAGTCAGGTAGTGACATGTTTGCCAATGAAACTTCTGCAGAGGCAGGAGTGTAAGTGTAAGTGCAAGAGAAATATGAGTGGACAGTTGATAGGTTACATATGTTGTTGGTACATCACTGGAACATAACTGCCAATTACCTGGAGATACAGTTCACAGATTATCCCTGAATAGCATGTAATAGAAGTCACACATATGATTCTATTTCATGTGTTCACACGTGACAGTGAGAACCTCCACTGACAATTATATTACCAAGCAGACATCTTTTTCACATTCACTGTGATTAATGCCTAGGCTATGAACCATGTGATTTTTATGCATTTGCGTTGCTGAGAGACTCAGTGAGCTGATAGCACACCTGGTGCCCGTATACCATCCCTAATAATATTATCTGCAGCTGAAGGTCTCCTTTCTTTCAGAACATTTCTGGCGATTACCCATGACTTCCAGGTGTGGGATAACATCACCGAGACAAACTTGGATGTGCACCACCATATTTATTACTTTTCATAGGATAACCTATAATGTGGCTTCATATTGACAGTGAGAGCAAAGTGAATTCAACCTACAGTATGTACATTACAAATAGTGTTTGTCTAATTCATGTAGTATTGCCAGCACAAATAACAGGTTTGGTTTATTGATTGGTTGTCAGAAATTATGTATGACTGCATTAGTGGTTTTGACATGCTGAGCATCACTTCTGAGGACCTAAGAGAGGAATAGCATATTCATTTCCTCTGTGAAAGTCATTTGCGGTTGCTTTGTCCCATCAAGCGCAACACTAACATGCCAAATAATTCATTGTAATGTCTTTAACTGTACAGTGCATCTCTTGTTGTAGTGATGAGAGGAGCTAATAGAGCGGCAGACTGTGGAAGAGAGATTTTGTGTGCGTTGTGTATATCACCTCCAACGATATCTCATTCAGATGAACAAAGACTGTGAAATGCTAAGTAAATTAAATTATTTGCTTTGAAAACTCCTTGAGGTAGATAAATTGTTTTCTCCATTGGGCACGTCCTTATCTGTGAGAGAAATGTATGTTTATAGGGAAAAGATTAATTTAAACTCAGACTGTTTCACTGATGATGGCTTGTATAACTGTGATATGGAAAGTCAACATTTCCAGGGGTTAATTGTTCAGGACAGAGTTTGAGAGCACAGTAGCCAGAGACAAAGAGAGGGGAGGGGTCAGGAGCTAAGCATCCAGCAACAATGACAACAGAAGACCATGCAGCCAATCATATTTTAATTAAAGGCTCCCTCTGCACTTAACAAAGGTTCAGAGAACAAAAAGCCTGTATTATATTGCTAATCCGTAAGCGAAATAGCAAGAATGTAAGCCTTCCCTTTAGCGGGTAAATCTGTCCCCTTGTCTCTGAGTAAGCAACATCTTTTTGTAACGGGTGTTATAGGCAGGGCTCGATTCTGCAACTCCTGCCAAGAAACCACTACAGATATATGAGTCCTTATGCATGAGAGGAAAATATCAGTGCGAGGCAGTGAAGTACTGGGCTGTGTGCTCTTACAGAGACTCTGGAGAGCTGTTGAGACAACAACCACACTGCACAATGCAGGAGAGACAGAGTGCCTATGCAGACTCAAAAGAATAATGTTGTTCCTGAGATTTGACTCTGAATTTGATCAAAACATCTTCATCTACTCTTGGAATGAATGACCTGAGCAGCTTTTCTGACCATGCATTATCCAATATGCTCAAATTAAAATGTATTACATCATTTATTTATTTTTTTACAAATTCCACGTATCACTCAGGTATATATATTTTTAGCTGTAGCCTGTAACATTTTTATTCACTATGGTACCTGCTACTCTATTGTTCAAAACACTTAGAGCTGAAAACTGCCCTTAAAGTTGTGGAGCAGTATAATCCAATGGAATGAAACATTATAGCAGGGCAATGCCTCTTTACTCTCTAAAGTGAATGCAGTAATTGACCAAAACAAACAATCACATGATTTAAAATGCCAGAAGGGGCTCATGTAACTGAAAACGTTCCCTGAAATCTAGTTGAAGGTAAACTAGATATGCTGATTGGTTTGTATCCATTCTCAAAGTTATTTTCACACTCTCAATGTGTAATTCCTGTGAATCAACATCAAATCTGAACCACGGCAGAACAAACAGATCAGATGTCGGCAGATAAGTATACAAATGAGCGTGCCTGGCCACATCTGTCAGACGGCAATTTTAAAATAAATTTGTTGAAGCAGCATCCATGTTTTTTTTCTATAAGCAGCATCTGTGCTATGCGCCCTTTGTGAGACACCGAAGAACATGGCACGCAAGCATCTCTCAAATGGTCCCTCAGAGACGACAAAGTGTGAATATCCACAGCCTATTCATCTCAAAGCTAATCTCAATGTGCTTCCCATGTGCTTCTTATCTAGGGGGCTTTTAAACTGGCAGATCCCTTAATACACAAACCCACAGGGCTCCAATAAGCCAAAGCTGCAGTCATGGCATTGCTGCACCCAGAATTCTTCCACCTCTTGTTCAGATTGGAATAGTAATTCCTATTTTGGCATCTGCTGGCCCTCTCGATGGATGGATGGAACATGCATATGTGGCAAATCCAGCCCACTCCAGGGTCTCTGTAGTACGTGGGTACGGGCATGAATGTCTCAGCTATGGCAGCTCTCCATGGCAGTGGAATTTAATGTTTCCACTGAGGGGAGTAAATGCAGACAGGCACAGCCAGACTGGCAGCAGTGAAGGGAGTACACACCACTCACCCCACACACACACACACACACACACACACACACACACACACACACATACGTACACACTTATTCTTGCACACTTCACACTGAGGGGGACCATAATGACAGTGCTAATGGTATCTGCTATCAAAGGGAGGAGCACTGGCCATGAAGGACAACAAATTTCGACATCACAGACTCAAGCCGAGACATGTTAATTGGGGGTTTAGATGAACTGAGTAAACAAACTAATGACCATTAATAATGTCAGAGAGTCATAAAGGGGATTGTAGTAATAACCCAATAGGATGACATAGAGTAGCTGTCCAAATTTCATGCTAAACAACAGGAATAGGCTGAGAAGTGAACAGATTTTCAATTATGTTTGTGTCTTTAATGCTGATTGATGGCACGCCATTTCCACATCATCATGCCAAGCAAAGACATAATTAGTTGTGGTGTAGAGATAGGATGAATCACGCTTTTTTCTGGAACGATGTTCATCCAGGTTTTATTTTTGGATCTGGGGGAAATTAAAATAAGAATTGAGGCCAGCACAATAAAAATCAACTCTGCACTAAAATACTGCAAAAGGGTGCAATATAAAACACTCAACTTTCAACATGCATAGCCCCAGTTCAGTTAAGACTCTAGAGTATGACACTGTTTGATCGCTAAGTTCTTTTTAACTAAAATTCATTCTTTGCTCCCAACATTGTTTTTGTCAAGTATTTCGCGAGAGCACGGTAATCAGAGTAGTTTCAAGAGTTGCCTGTGAGAAGTAGTTCAGGCCCAAAGAGAGCGGGGGTTAAAACTGTTCAAATAAAAAAAAAGAAAAACTTTGATCTTCAGTACGGATGGTTAGACAGAAGAGTTTCTAACTTCTAAGAATAATTTTCTTTCCCTTACATGGCTTCGCTTACGAAACAAAGAGTAAAACTTCTCTTACCTGTCCCCCGGGAAGAAGTCAGAGGCAAAGTTTGCCAAAGATAATATTGTCTTCTGGAAGAGGAGGTGAAGACTATTATGTATTATTCATCGCATCTGGTCAACTTCAAAGGCTAGATGAGAGCAACAACGAGGTCTCGCATGAGTGTTGAGTGCCACAGAGTATCTCCATAGGTGTCTGTTCTCTGGGAACATCTTAACAAGATGTTGTCTTATGAATTACACATTAGGTCAGAGCTGAGATAGATAGATAGATAGATAGATAGATAGATAGAGAGAAAGAGAGTGAAACAGAGCTCCCCAACAGATTTCCTGATATGTTTTCCATTTTGATGTTTGACAGCAAGTAACTAGCTCTTATAAACTTGCAAATCTGCACTAGTCATAAGGCCTATGATACACACAGTGTGATGTGTTGGAGGATTTAGTTAGCACACCTTGCTGTGAAAGTTGACATCAGCTTTCCCTGATACAGGAATTAGCCTGCACTGTCACGTCATCTCTCCAAATCATTGGATCACAAATCACAGGATTTGGGAGCAAGACAACAGAAACATTTGTGTCTTTATTTAGAAACATTACATTACAGTCATTTAGCAGACGCTTTTATCCGAAGCGACTTACAATAACAACTTCTGAAACAGTGATGCTGTGGCTTTGCGATTATGATCGTCTTTGAAAACCTGTGTCATTAGGACACAGGTTGCTAGGACAGGTGTCCTTGATGGGCAATAAATGTAAATGTATTAAATGTAAAACTTTAATTATCTTCATAACCGCTGTGCTAATTTGGTACAACAAAGATGAAGTGAATGGTGAATGTTTGGCCCCATAGCGAGGGCAAGACAGAGGACAGAGATTCCTGTCAGGTTTTGAATTACACACACTATTAAGATGTCAGGATGTCATTGGGGACTATCAATGTACAAGCTCAGAGCTTTGCCAGTCGCTACTTTGCAAAGAAAGTGAAGTGAGGTGAGCGAGGGAGAGAAGGGAAGGGGGCGACCAGACACGCCGCAGACTGGTTGATAGGCAGACAGTGAAAGGGATGGAGCGAGTTGGTGGAAGCAGTTTGTTCGCCCGCGGAGACAGCCATCTGATTACTTTCATCCAAAGCTAACGATGACTCTCACAACAGCAGGGGTACAACAAACATCTTATAGCCTGTGCCACCCTGCATGGCCCTACTGTGCACACATAAATCAACAAACTAGCACCAGACCATAACATTAACTGCTCTCGGTTTCTCTCAGGCCACTAAATAAATCATAAAAGAAAATATGCACGCAGAATGAAGAAATCCGAAGGTGCATCTCGATATATGTGTATTTCAGGAGGTGGGATAGAGAGGAAGAGAGCGAAACAAATGGAGAGAAAACAATATGGCTAAGTTGAATTTAATTTCACAGGACATAAAGCTAGCCTTTATTAGTTTTCTCTCTGACTGTGAAGCATGCTCCAAAGCCATAGGCCATGCAATACACCTGAAATTATTGAAAATCAAATCATAAACACCAGCTACCATTGCTCCCTCTCTCATCATAAATTAGATAGGAGCCATTTTGTCCATGTCTGAATACATCCCAAAACAAACCACAAGAACAATTTGCTTTCCAAATTCCAAATTAAAAATTAAAAATATAGATTTTTTTTTAATCCTCTGACCTTTTTTAATCCTCTCTCCACATCATTAAGCTGACCCCGGAACTCTAAAAGAGAAACAAGCTGGGAGAAAATGAAAACTTTTTCTGATGTCTGATGCAGACGGTGTAGATTTATGCTCAGCATCATTAGCAGTAGGTCCCATAACTGGGTTGCCTGCCATAATTGGTGTGGCTGAATAAAACATTTAATGAGTGTGCCCTGCAGAACAGAAGTGACAAATAATACATTTATAGACTGTCAGTGGTCCTGTTTGCATAAGGACTGCAATTATGTGATTCACTGTTGGACAGTCAGACATTGGAAAGGAATAAACTGCTTGAGTTTTACTACAACCAAACGAGTATTCTCTTACTATATTATTCAGAGCCCATACTGTACATGATTGATTATATGGGGTAAACACCAGAATGGGCTCCTTGGTGCTAAATGACTATGGGCAACAGTGCATCCACCCCTTTACCCTGTACTGTAAGAGGGATACGAATCACTCTTACAGCCCTCTGCAACATCCATCTTTCTTGCCTTGTTGAATTCCTGAGAGAGGGGATGAAAAAAGAGGCAGTAGAGATGGTTGAGTGGGGAAATATTTTTTATAATGCAGGTATAAATGACATCTATACCTACAACCCCCAACAACCCACCCCATGCTTCAAAATTGAGAAGTGACTGAGACCCAAAGGCCTTCAAATGATACATCTTTCCTGTTTTCAACTTCCAGGGGTGGCCAATGAGTGAGAAATAGATAAAGAGAGAAAGAGGGAGAGAGAGAGAGAGAGAGAGAGAGAGAGAGAGAGAGAGAGAGAAAGGAGGAATATAGGAAAAGGACTGGAAAAGCAAACTTCTCTTGGCAGCCTGATACTTGGTGACCACATAAGTCATTTCAGCCATGCAGATTTTAACTGTTCTCTGATTGCTCTAGACAAATAATTTATAGGAAGACCTGACATATCAATTGAGTGGAGGGATCCTGTTTAAATGCCTTATGTATGTGTTCCATTTAAATAGTGAAAGAGTTTGTGGATGTGTGTGTTTGGCCGCTGCAGCCTCATTATGATTGAGTGTGTTAATTAAAAAGTCATTCAGAGTGACATTTTCATGCGGGCTCTCTCTCTTGATGCGCTGGCAAGAAGAGGAAGTCAACGCTGCCGCCTCCCCACGGTTGGAAGGATGACAGTAATGAAAGATGACACAGAGGCAATCAAGGTCTTGGTGCAGTCGCTGCATCTGAATCAACATATATACATATTGCTCACTTCAGAGGCTATATTAGAAAACAGGATTGGTATTGATAATGTGCCTCTGTGATTAAGATGCAGCAACATCATGAAATCTTGCCTGAGCGTGTGTGTGTGTGTGTGTGTGTGTGTGTGTGTGTGTGTGTGTGTGTGTGTGCGTGCGCATCAACTTCTCACGTTGACGGCTGCAAATAGAAGTGAGCCATGCTTGTAACTTCAATACGCAAAGATCATGTAATGCAATGTCAGTAAACTGGACACAGCACGTTCATGTTTACCAAACTGGTTATACCAAAACATACAAAAGGTACGAGAGAGGCAAAAGATGTACCGTTAGTGAGTCCAAATTGAACACTCACTCACTGCTGTTTAGGAGGCAATTTGGATTTGGATTTGTCACTTCCTGTGAGTGGAGAAGTATCCATACCTCACATCTGAATTTCGTTTGGGCAATTAGGGGGGTAGGACACTCTTCTCTATTGCATGGTCTCTGCATTTAGCACCAGTTAAAATTATAGCAGCTGCATTCTATACAAGCTGAAGATGAGAGAAGTACTTTTGACTGAGGCATATTTACAGGAAGTTATAATAGTCTATGATATAAAGTCTTTCATGAGCTTCTCCATATCAGCTGAGGGTAAAAAATACCTTGACTTTTTATATATTCCTCATTCAAAAGAAACAGGACTTGATCCTCAAAAGCCTGGTCACAGGGGGCATCCTGATGGCTCAGTTATCTAAGGCACATACCATATTTTCGCAACATCATGGGTTTGAGGCTGGCCTGGGACCCTTGTCACATGTCTTTCCCCTCTTTGTCCCCAATCTTTCTTGTCTCTCTCTACTGTCAGATAAAGGCAAAACAATAATCAATTTTTGGCCACTGATGTAATGTTGGCATTTTATATCACAGAGGAAGTTGTGTAGAACATCAAGGATGTTTGGGTCATCGGGTTTTAACAGGAGATACAGCTGGGTATCATCAGCATAGCAGTGAAATGAAACATTGTTCTTATGGCACAATTATTATATGGCCAATGGAGAGCATGTATAGAGAGAAAAGGATTGGACCAAGAATTGTGCCCTGTGGCACCCCATGTAATGTTTGCTTAAGTGAAAGATGAGTTGGAAATAGTGATGTAGAAGGTTCTTTTGGAAAAGTAGGAGGTGAACTAATGATACCCACCCAGTGCTAAGGGCATTTTAAAATTAAAATGTAAAAGATTAAAATGTATCACTTTTCTGCATCCACTGTTAAAAGAGGGTTGTTAGTTGTTAGTTGTCTGTGCTAGCTAGACCTCTAAAAACTGATTGAGAGTCCTCAAAAATGATTTTGAATAATAAGTCAATTTAGTGATTAATCTATAGTTATTGAGGGTTGATGGATCAAAGCTTGGTTTCTTAAGGAGGGATTAAACTATTGCATGTCTGAAATTGTAAGAGAAAGCTCCAGTGGCCAGAGAGCTATTTATGATAAAATGCAGGGACCAACTGCATCTTAATACTCTTTGAGGAACTTGGCGGGGACAACATCTAGGGACATGATCATATGACTAACAGTCGCCTTTAAAAATGCGGTGGAAATAGGTTCAAAACAGTTTAGCACAAAAACACTTTCTGAGGTAGATAGGAGAAAGATAAGTCCTGGGCAGGAGAGGAGATTTGGAGTGTAATGCTCCCAACCTATTCAGTAAAAAATGAATGAAGAAACTCCTCAGTCAATTACATAGAACAGAATATTAGAGTTAGAGACAATTTTTAGATATAAGGTCAGAGAAAAATGCTGCTATTGAGTCTTTATCCGCTGATATTTCACCATTTTGTCATTCATAATATTTCACCATTTTGTCATTATGTTATATGGCATATGTTATAATATTTTCAGTTTGTTGGTCTTACACTTACATTGTCTGCTTTTGTGGAATCTCTTCAGGGCTTTATGTATGTTCATCCTGGAAGTTTTAAATTATGCATGTAAACTTTGTGCGTGTAGCGACATGTATGTGTGTGTGTGTGTGTGTGTGTGTGTGTGTGTGTGTGTGTTGTACACCAACACCATAAATCATATATACACCTAGGTCAATTTCAACCTTTTATTGCAGGACAGAGATAGATGACTGCTTTATCCTATGTTAACATGCAGTTTTTCCAGACCTCCACAAAGCACATGTCACATGATCTACTGCCAACCTCAAAAAGCCCAATCACCACCACCAGCAGACAGCAGACACTGATAGCCAGGGTAGCCTTTCCCTCACACACAGGCAGATAATTCAACCTGCACCTGCGTGGTCTCCAAATTGATTCGTCCCTCTCCGGCGATCGTTTTGGTATGGCTTGGCTGTATGATTGAGGCGCTCCTTAATGAGTCCCCAGTGGCCAAGTGCTGATATCGTCTTAAGTGAAGGTAGAGAAGCCCATCTATAAAACAGGAGGGCAGAAGCCTCTGTGAACAGTTAAGCTGAGCTCCTAAGGGGACTGGGCTGGATGAAATACAGAGGCAAATATGACATTCACCAATGCTGTTTTATCATGGAGGGAGCTTTTGCAGTCTGGCTCTCTTGTGGTGCACTGCCACCACTCGCGCTGGTGTTGATCATGGTAGATTTTCAATAAATGCCCAAACAAATACTGTGCAGCCCAGCATCACATTAAGCAAGACTGAAACAACAATTGATTTCACTATCAAGGGCAAGCTGGAATTCTTTGGTAGGCGTATGAGGCATGCCACTAACAATTCTGTTGTACATACAGCTACCATGTTGGATGTTGTCTGTTCTGTGCTAACAGTAAGATGAAACGACTTGTGTCTGGGGAAATGCCATACGGTAGATGACTGCCATTAAGATGAGAGGGAAAATAAAGAAGAAAGGCAGGATGTTCTTTCCTGCTCATCTGTCCATTGCTGTAATATGTGCTGACACGTTTATTGCTGTGCCCCATCCTTGAATGAGCTATAATTGCTGTTGTTGGTATTCAGAGTCAGGCCATGCCAAAGGCGGTTTATAACATCAGAAGAGAGATGGTAAAGATGAATCAAATAATTACTTGAGGATGTGTAAATGATTAACTGGGAGAAAAAAAAGGTGATACAGACTTGAAACATTATTATCCTACTCCTAATCCCCCACGTGTCCACAGCTTTTAGATCTCCAACATCTGCGTCACTAATATTATGTTGGTGTTGTTTGTCGATCTGTATTAGACATCTTTGCATATACAGAGTATTTATATACATGTATATAATTACATGTTTATTAATAAAGACAATACTCCTATTGTGTAACCTGTTGCTTGCAGGCGTGTGGCAAGCTCTTTCTCTGTATATGTTTTTAAATCCTTTTATACTCTATATAAAATATTATATATATATACATATACGTGTATTGTGTTGTGACTCCTGTGTGTGAAATGCGTTAATGAGTTAAGTTGAGTTGAGTTGAGAGAAAAAACAACGCTCAGGAGAGATAGAGGCGTGCTGCAAGCAGTGGCGTCCTACTTATCCAGTCTGGTCACACCTTCCTGCAAATTATGCTACTTATTATCCCTGAGCGCTCTATCGCAGCCCTAAATCAGACTGAATTATGGGTGCACAGCCTCTGCCTGTGACCAAGCAGCACTGCTGGGGTATGTGACAGCCAGAGAGAACATCATCTCTCCCTTCCTCCTTCCATCACTCTCTCTCTCTTTCTTTCTCTCTCTCTTCCTCTTTGTTTCTGTGGGACAGCAGACAAACACGATTCTCTGCTGTCCCACGTCATTCTCTTTATCTCCCATTTCTATTTTCTATTTCTCTCCCTCTCTCCCTCTCATTTTTCCTCATCTAATTTTGACTAAAATGACTGTGTCTTCCCTGTCTGTCACATTCATCATGTTTATCCTTATCAAGTAGCACACCTGTTTGTCTCTGAACAAACACATCAGTTTCAGTTCTAATTGTTGTTTTCTTCAATGCATGATATTTCATAAGATGCTGAGTATGGTACATTTTTGACTTTCATAAAAAAAAACTCTGAATAAGCCGAAGTGAATCAAGTTATGAAGTAACGCTAGTGTTTCAGCAATGCAGTATCATTTCATACTTGAGTCGCTCAGTGGTGGTCATAGGCAATATAGGTCATGTAGGGCGTATTATTATTACGCACGACATGCAAGCAGGTAACCAAATGTGCACTCTCCCTCCCCTTTAACACGCAGTTGTATATTATTATAAGACATATAAGTTGCTGAAATAGTGTACTTGAGCCATGAGCCCAAGTACACTAACAAGGAGCATCACAAAAAGTCAGAGAAGAAAAACCTGCATGAAGAGGTCAAATCTATCAGGTGCACAGTTTAGAAAAAAAGAAAAGAACAAGAGGAGAAGCGCTTTACGTGATCTTGCCTAGGGCACCAAATATGCCAGGACCCTTGATATGAAAAGCGCTGGCAAACCCTTTCGAACTGCACACAAGTTACTGTGAAAGCCTTACAGCCTATCACATATCACTGACCAGTTCGCAAGAGCAGCCTGGAGAATAAAACGTTTTGTCACTTTCTCATACAATAAATGTTGGGGTCCCAGGAATGAAAGTTTGGGAGTAGATTAAAACAGGAACTTTGTATGTAAATAAATAACAAAACAGCTTGACAATATGAAACAGAAGTGGGAAGATGAGAATTAATTACAGAATCTCAAAGGGGGAAATCCTCTTCCGGAGTTTTGCATATTTTTGCTGTTTCAGAAATTTGACTTGCAGAAATGTTGCAGCGTATTCCCCAGCTCGGTGTAACCTGTTACATCAGGACGAATGAGCGATTAGAGCTCAGCAGTTTTCGACTGGCAGCGGCAGTCTCTCATGACCAGACATAAACTTTACATATGCCAATTGTGCAGTAATTAGCATTAGCATGTATTGCAATCAGCTTTTATTTGACTAAATTATGGCCTCGGTTTTCCCACTGTGTGCTCACTGAAAGAATGAACGTGCTTGTTACATCAATTAAAGAGTTCAGCAGGAAAACGCTCTACAGTGATGTTCTGCAAATACCTTAAAATGTCTTGTTTTAGCAATATCACAACTGCAAACTCTCTAAAACTCTCTCTCGACGTTGATATTTCTCAGCATTCCCATGATATGCTTCTTGCAATATAGTATTGTGGCGGGCTGGGAGGAGGGTGGGTGAGGCTAAGCCTGGATCCAAGGGAGAGTTGAGTTGGTGGACTGCCTCTACCTTGGATCCGGGACCGGCTGCGGGCAATTAAGCCTGATTGCAGCCGGGCCTTTTTAACGTGCGTGTGGATGTGCGAGCGAGAGGGACTCGTCAGGGTGAGAGACTGGCGAGGTGAGTGGACGGAGCCGACGGGGGCAGAGGCTCCAGTCGGCTGTATGGATGGAGAGACCGGGAGAGCCAGCAGCAGCCGTGTCCAAGCGGGGTCC
>CABFOQ010026612.1:0-33403 GCA_900660455.1 Gephyroberyx darwinii | reverse complement strand
TTCACCGATGTGTTGAGCGAAACGCGCTCCAGGTCAGCGCTCATCCTACAACATAACCGGCAATCACTGCGTCGTACAGACGGGAGGACGGGTCAGGCATTTGGTACGACGCCGTTTCAATCGATCCTCGCCTGAAATCGAAAAGTACAAACAGCTCGCCGCGCGCGTCGGGCAACTTCAACAGGTGACCGGTGATTTACGTGCGTAAAGGCGATGGTGAGCGGGGCGCAGGACGAACCATTTTCTCCAAGTCGGTGCTCCTTATTCTCCTTCCAGTGAAAAGGAGAAGAGATGATGTTTTGGAGGATTTCTTTTTTTATTCCAAGCTCACCAAAAGACGCACCGCAGCCTTTACCTCCTCGGCCAGAAATTCAAATAGTGTCCAGAATGGTATCTGGTATCCGGTTGATGAAAAAAAACAAAAAAAACGGTGGAGGGTTTTCTTTCCGGTGAGCTAAATTATAAGTAGGTACTTCTGAATATCCTGCGTCCGTCTCCACGTTATTACGGCTACTGGAGAAACTCCGGAGTCTGTTGTGTTACTACTCCATGACGACGGAGCTTTCACAGTGCGCAACTCTCAGACCTTCTCTGTATAGGAAATGACGCAGGTGTGTGTGTGTGTGTGTGTGTGTGTGTGTGTGTGTGTGTGCGCGCGTGCGTGCGTGTGTGTGTGTGAGTGTGTGTGTTGCTTAGGAACTGACACCACTACTCACACTTATTTAAATGCTGATGCAAGCCATTGACTGATGTCACACATAGGAATAGCATATCCGTTTTAAATATGGACTACCTGCAAATTTAGATACAAATAACTTCAGTAGACCACAGAGATCTAAGAGTCCACAACAACAAACATCGCTGACTGCAAATCCCTGCCCCGAGACTGATGTGCCTTGAAAACTTTATTTAGATGCATTTGATGTTCGTCTCCGAGATGAGCTGATCGGTTCATCTGGATCCAGATGACAGTATAGGTGTCTGCCTGTCTGTCAGTCGTTAAGCTGATCAAGCTGCATTAGCAAAAACCTTCTTGTCATATCCAAAGCCTAAGGCTATTTATAGGCAGCTATTTATAGGAGGATAGAGTTGTCTTCCTTATGACAGTAACAAGCTCCCTCTGTCTGGCCCAGGATCCTTTCCTGCCACGCAAAGGGTGCTGCCCGAGATGTCTGGGCCTCCTGGTGAGATGTGACACCCACCCACCCTGACACAGTTACAGGAATACACAGAGGTTCTGGGAGATCGTCCTGTTGGTCAGCTTCCCCCGTGATGAGAAGTTAGGCACCGAAATCATTCATGTGTCCCAGATCCCAGGAGATCGCTGGCCGCAGAACTCCACGCTAACACACTAGCATACACTATCACTCAACATAGTGTATGCTAAAGTGTTAGCACGGACCACCGGAGCCAACGATCTACCGGGGACCCGTGGATGATTTTGTGTGTTCTCATCAGTCTCCTTGGTGCATTCCAGACATATTCCGAACCTTTTTTAATGTTTATCCACACACAAAAGAAAACAACAGAGCGCTCCCTGCTTTCAGCATGGGGTGCCCAATCGCTTTCTTGAGGCCCCTCTCTCTCAAAATGTCTATTCACTGCCTTGCGTTTGCATATTGAATTAGCAGCGGGAGTGTAATTTTTCTTCTGGGTATTACGTGAAGTGAGCAGGCGTTATGCTACATTAGAGATTGCAACGCTGCCTGTAGGGTGGGTGGGCACATTAAAGCCTATTAGATAACAGAGGCTGGTTGCAATGAGATTACATCTGTTATCGTGCTCTCTCTCTCTCTCTCGCTCTCTCTCTCTCTCTCTCTCTCTCTTTCTCTCTCTCTCTCTCTCTCTCTCACACACACACACACACACACTTATAAAGGCTCAGACTTGTGCATCAATTTATCAAACACAGTTATAGAGAAGTCTTTTTATTTGATCGCAACCGTACGAGAGCTGAGTGCAGCCAAAACCCAAATTCATTAAGCACATCACCAGATCTCAAGTGTGATCTCATGTGGAAGTGCAAGCGACGTCGCCCACCCCCCCCTGTAAAAAGGGGAGCTTTCCATTCATCATTAGCTGTCAAAGTCAGTTGTTAATTATTAATAAGAGTTGTAATAGGTAATGCCTTGATAAGTCCTCCTCTGAGTTTTTACCTGATGTCAAATACAATCAACAAATCTACCGACTATTATGAAACTACACAAAATAATGAAAATGAAGGTACAAATAAACCAAAACAAGGGGACAATATGTATCTTGCAACAAGCTAATCAAAAGCAGGGCACGGGATCTATGTTGTGCACAGGCAATAACGTCCCATGCCCTCGGTGTATGGCCTTCAGATATGTTTTATTCTCCTGCAGGCACACTCCAGGGCTCTGCAGATTCAGCTCTGAGAGCAGATAAATAAAAGTAAAGAATCACCCATTGCACTGAACTTGGTATAACCCTGAGTGAGAAATGTCCAACTTTATTAACAGACCCCCAAGAGACAAGCAGGCCTTTTTTTTTCTTTTTTTCTTTTTTTTTTTTTTACAGCACATCTGTTTCAGAGGACAGGCTCAGAGTGGGTGAATAAGGCTTTATCTTGCGACACGATTAATCCACTCCCTTTCTGAGCTGGAAACCATCTCCGGCTCCCCAACACTCTCTTGGTCTTGTAATCCAACAGTTCACAAGACCTTGATGGGTACATATATCAAGATTAAGGAAATGATCTGAAGGAAACGCGGCGCCGTCTCCAGAGAAAGAGATGGAAATTGCGACGAATGTTATCTTATTATACAGAGAGCACAGTCGCCGCCGGACCCAAATGAGCAAATCGATATCATATTGTTTGCAGGGCTCTTCATTTCCTTTCATTTTTTCAGTTCGTTTGACCTTACACGTTACACACCCTTTGGCGGTGGGGAAAAAACAGTGTTTCTTACCTAGCTGAGTCAAGTAATACATCACCAAGCCAGGTAATGTCTGCCAAAGAACAGGATCAATAAACCTGATTTGAACTTTCTAGGAATGGATCAAATCATTTGGAACCCTTTTGTGGTACAGATCTGATCTCCTCATGGGTGTCTAGGGAGAAACCACACTGAATCTAATTTCTGAAACACTTGTGAACAGTTGTGGGTTGATTAGTCCAAAAAATAAGGTTTTACTCATTACTTGTTTCAAAAGAAATGTCATTCCATTACTTATTACTCCCTGGGAGCAGTGATTCGTTACACCACTCGTTGTGTTACTCTATGTTACAGCCCCAAAAATGGCGGTTGCATGTTCTTGTCGTTTTTCACTGGATAAAATCAAAGTAGCAGGACTACCTCCGCCCAGAAAAAGTAAAATTTCTCATTTCTCATCTAAGGTAGTACAGTGTGAGAAGATGGAAAAGCAATATTGCCTAACGTGTCACTCAAAATGGTGTTTTCAAGGGTTCAAAATCGGATCTTCAGCTCCTGTGTACAGTAAATGCTTTTTAACCTCAGACTGAACAGACTGTCACCTTGATGGATGCATAACATATCTGGACAGAAAGCCTAAGAGAAAGAAGCCGTGTAGCACCTAATAATGCAAGAGCCACTGGATAATATAATAACTTTTCAAAATGTAATAAACATTTCCATCTACATGATTCGAAACTGTAATTAAACCCGTTAATAAAATCATGAGCGGATGTACACACCCACTGTAGCTCACTATAAATATTGTTGTTGATGCTGAATATGTTGAAAATAAAACAATAAAAGCCATTCAAAGCTCCCAAGATACACATGCCCATGAAGTATATGATGATTATTATTATTAAATATTATTATTACAGCATCTGTTAGAACTATAGTATATTACACCCCTTATAAAAAAGTAATTGCTGGTTAATGTACTAATGTGCTGTTATAACGTAAGTTTTATTGCATTTTCAACCCATTTTATTACAATTATTAATCCTACAACCAAGTAAACAAGGTTATTACATTAACATTACAATTTCATACCATTTAAAAAATGTTTTATTACATTTTGACAAGTCATGACATTATCCTGCAGTTATTCCTCACTGCGAGGTGAAAATCCTTAATAATCTCTCGGAACCACTTGCATCCTCTGCGGAAGTTTCCCGCCGACAAAAGATCAAGCGCTCAGAGGTGTCGTTGCTCCGTACGTCAAACAGTTGTTGTTGACGGCATCCGGAGATAATATAACTTCTAATGCGTTTGCCCTCGCCTCCAGTAAACTGGTCTTTGGTGGCGGGAAGGTGGGCGTCGATTCCTGTGCGTTGGGAGAATAGCTCGATAATTACAGGCCTCTGTTTTATCAGCCATTGGAATGGAGCTCTTAGCAACGGCGGGGCCCACCACCATTTGTGACAACAGCTAAAAGCACCTGACATTTCCCTCACTGGCAATTAATGCCCGGGCCGGTGCACTTCCCCAGTGTTCAGGTGGAGTCAAGGTCCCCTGTCCAACTATGCTTAATACACAGCAACTTGGGAGGGCTATTTTTAGCCCGCTGCCCGGATACACAGAATGCATGGTGTCAGCTGGGTACGGCGGGGTGTGTCACAGGCCCTGCTTTAGCATAAGTGATGTTAGCATTGCAACGGAGAGCAAAAGATCAGGTGAAAATTGACGATATGTATTTGGAAGCCATATCTATAAACAAATTCAAACAAAAAGGTCCCCGGTTTGTACAGATACATGGAATTTGAAGATACAGTGTTTAACTTTGCTTTCGTTCGGGCAGGAAGAGTATCTAGTCCCACCCTCCTCCCCCTTCACCTTAATAGCCACAACAGAGCTTGCCACTGGCCACGCCCAAATGTCACGCCCACAGAAAAAGGTACACGCCCCCAAAATGTGCAAGATCATTGAAAAAACAATTTCAGGCAACAGGGAGATAAAGGCCTGAACACACAGACCCAGACGGATAATGGATAATACATGCTATTCATTTATTGTTAATTCAATGTAAAAACCTCTATAGGAGCTGTGCTTGGTGTGTTGGTTGGTTCGTCAAGTCAAGTTTATTTCTACAGCCCTTTATCACAAACAAGCCTCAAAGGACTTTACAGGCCTAACTAGGTCAGGCTGATAGACAATCAAATTATGACTCACAGATGATGCAGAGTGTAGACAACAAAACACAAAATAGAAATAGAAGGCTGTAGTGTCCTTACAGGAAGTTCTCGGGTGACTTTTCAGGACTAACTAAATCAGCTGAAAATGTGACAAATAAGATGTTACAGAAAACAATCAGAACAAAAACTGAGACAGGTTAAGCCTAACCTGGCCAGTACCACCAGCCTAAGGCCTCTATGAAGACAAGGAAAAACTCCCAGAAAAACCCTGGAGGAGAAAGAATAGAACCCAACTTGGGTGGGGCAATTCAAAGAGGCTCCTCCCACCAGGTCAGCTGGGTGTGCAATAGATGACAGGATGACAGGACAATCTTAGTATGTAGCCTATTGAATTACAAATAATTATATTTCAATATTTTATGAGAATCCAGCTGCTGTTTCCCCTGTTGGTGCACACCAGATGTACTGTTTCTGCAGGCTTGCCATAGCTCCAGACACTGCTGACAAATCGGCACACGTCGGCCCAGCAGGTCCCCATCCACCATCTGGATGCTCAATGCCACCAGGAGCTGCAGCATAGGAGGTACAGCTGCATTTCTATAACTGCCATGTTTGATAGCCGGTCCAACCTTTCTGTTAACCTCCATGATGGACTCCTGAACCGGTAGTGCCTTAAAAATCCACCATCATCATAAAATTGATTGATTGGGTTGAGTCTGACTCTGCAGTGCAGAGTCCAGTGTGCACTCCTACACCAGGCAGTACGGTAGACGCCACACAAGCATGGTCCAGCTTTAGGTTGGTCAACGCAGCGATTTCCTTAGTTCCATCAACACTGTGCTACTGCACCACTTTGGTGATAACAGGTGGAATTTCACTCCAAACATCCATACCAGCCCTCCACCCAGAATAAACTGCCACACTTGTTAAATGTCATACACAGTTTAATATGGGGGAGCAACTCCAGCAACAACCCCTTCCCCCTCAAAGCTGCATAAGAAGTGTTTAGCGGACGGGGCTTTTCAAGATTGAATCTATATACGTTCATGAATTCACAGCAGTTAGAATGAAAGGTTGACAAGGCGATGTGGCTGAACTCGCCTGCCGTTGGCGCTCTGATTAATTCAGTGTTAAGTGAAAATGTCAACGCTCATAACTGGCAGGGGGCTGATACAGATGCACCAAATAAATACAGAATGGAGAGAAAAGCAGCCTCACAGCAGATCAAAGCCAATAGAGCAAGTCATGATTTCACTAACACAGAAAATAATTATTATAATAATTCATAATTATATATTTAACATATAACATAGATTGGTGCTTTTTTAATTGCATCCTGTCATTTTAGGAAACTTACCTAAGTTTAAGTTACCTAAGTGGCTCAATATTTAAAAGAAGATGCTTTATTCCTAAAATATTCATATTTTGTCAACAATCATAGCTAATAACTTCAATAACATTCATAATAAAAGGCATCACATTTTTGAAACGGTGGCACAAAAATTCAAACTTCACCTTCAAATATTCATTTTGTTTTTATTGGTGTTTGTTATGATGATCACTGACTCTAGTTGATAGATTACCTACAACATCACTGGTAGATACATTACAGCCCGAATGAAAAACCTATAATTCTATAATATATTTTAGCAGGATACTACACAAATATCAACTATACAATATAAGTTCCTATTGGAATCTTAACCATTTAAAAAAAATACCATAAAGTAACTGTAAACTCACTATTGAGTACCATTATATGTTCCTATGAGAATATTGTAGTGACTTTTCATTTTATTTCATTATAGAGTAAATGGTGGATATTTACAATTTCATTACACATGACTATAGTTGGTCTGATAACTCATCAGTGCTGTAACTGATGCTGGGGGTTTCCCTGTAGGCAAAGCAGCTGGGGAAGATGCCTATGTTCCCTGCACAGTGTCCCTCCAGCCACTCCTCGTTAACTAGAGGAGAGAGAGAGAACAATAAAGAGGCAGTGAGACAGACAACAGGCAATGTGAAATGGCCAGACAAAGACAAATGGCTTTTTTTCAAAAATGATTCTACTGACAAGTCATTGAGCGGCTCAGAGGTTGAACTGTAGCCCTCACCTTCACCCAGAATGTCGATGGTGTCTCCTTCGCTGAACTCCAGGTCCTCTGGGCCCTGAGCAGCGTAGTCATACAGCGCCACCATCTGGTATAGCATGGTACGATTGACTAGGGGGTCTTCGTTCTGAAATAGAGCACACCGACACAGAGGGAATGATGAATAGCTTTCACGTAGGAATCTGATTATGTGCATCTGGGTGGCAGTAGCCTACAGGTTAGAGAAGCAAGCTTATAACCGAACCCAGGTGACCAGAAGGTTGCTGGTTCAAACCCATGGGCCAGCTGGGAAAATGTGGGTGGGGAAAGTGAATGAGTAACACTCTCCCCCTCCCTCAACGACTACTGTCAATATGTCCTTGAGCAAGGCACTGTACCCCCAACTGCTCCAGTGGAGCTGCTCAGTGGCCACCAGTAGAAGACTGGTTGTACTGGGAAGAGCCCACTGTGAATATGAAGGAAGGAATTTAGCATCTGTCAAATTTCCCTGGATAAATAAAGGTTAAAAAAAATATCAGTTATGTCATTATGGTGTAGATGTTGCAGGTGAGTGGTTGTGAGCATGACTCCTTACCTGGCACCACAGGGTGGCTCTGCCATCCTCAGCCACCTCCAGCAGGGTGCTTCCTGGCTCCCCCTCCACACCCAGAGGCCTCAGTACCTGGGAGCCATGCTGCCTATGTCTGGGATAGAGGGAGTAGATAGGGACCAGATGGGGAAAATTAGGGCAAATAATGGGGAGATGGAAGCAGTTAGGGAGCAAAAGAATTTTGCTTTATTCCAACATAAAAAATAAAATAAAAAGCCAATTCAACTAATGAGTTATTTGTTGTCATCAACCTTTTAATAACATATTTTGTTAGCCTAAAACTTAGTGAAAATTGAAAAAAAAAAAAATCTAAGTTATCTAGGTTAGCTAGTTAGCATAACTGACCTTCCAAGTTTAAACTAGCCATACTAGCCTGCAGCTATATACTAGGTAAGCTAACTAGGTAAGCTAGTTAGCCAGCCTGCTGACTTTCCAAGATCATGAATACTCTGGTCATGAATGAATGAAAAAAGAAGTCGATGCATTTATATTTTTTAATTCATATTTTGACCTTCTTTGCTATTCAAGTTTGTCAGTTCGCTAACTTGAGCTCCAAAATACTGTGGTTCTTCAGCTCCGCGCATTTAGTTTTAACTCAATCAATGAGATTATTTCTGCTTCCAGAGCAGCTCTTCCATAAGACATGTCCAAGACATGTTTGTAGAACTAAAGTTCAAATCTGCAAAAAACAGATTAAAAAGCTGAAAGAGTAAAAACAGTTCTTTTAATTTGACATGGCTCAAAAAGAGCAGAAATTAAAAATTAAAAGACACACAAAGCTGCTGATGAGCACTGATGCTAGCGATGGGCTGAAACATTTGCTTACTTTCTTTATCTTCATATTTTGAGCACGTTTTGCATCATGTGAAATTATAAGAACCTTTCTTTGTCACTATTTGAACCTCTTACTGTTCATTTCTTTTTTTAGGCTTGATACCCTAACTGGCTGGTGTGCAGACTCCTTTTCTCTGTTAATGGTGTCCATTAACTCCCATGTGTCCTGAACCCCAACCTGCTGACTCACAGTAAGTTGCTCTAGATAATAGCGGCATCTTAACGGATGCAATCATCTGTGTTGTTTAGCATCAACCTCTGAGCAGCATGTTACATATTTCTCATAATGGAATGAAACCCTTCAAATGGAGATGGAGCCGCAGGGAGGAGCGAGAACAGAGAGTGGACTCACGGGGGTGGGGCGGCCAAAGAGGATATTTTTAGAAATGAAGCGTCACTTGTTGAAATTCAGGGTGACAGAAGTGGGTTGGCAGGCCTGCGGTTACCTGAGGCAAATCTGAGCGGCTGGCTGGCCCAGTTTGTGAGCGATTCGCTCCTTCAGTTCATGATGCGGCGTGTCCGATGGCACAGACAGAGCCACGGTGTATCTGTAGTGGACCTTCACTACCACAGAGCCTGCCTCACCTCCCTGGGCCGAGCCAGCATACTGGGAACAAAGTAGGAAAACACATAAAAAAAAAACACGGGACATGGCAGCTAAAGCCACAGTAAACACCTACATCAGGGTTAGACCGATGTATTGGGCTGATACTGGTATTTTATCAAAATGGGATGTGTCCCAGTCAATGTCATCCACCTCTAATTTGATTGATATGATGCAGAGAATTGATCAATACTACACTGGTTTATGGAAGAACCTTAACCTGACTGGATTCCAATGGAACTTTTTTATGCATCAATGTTGGCAAGAAAAATTTTTTTTTATTGTACTTGGCGATTAAATGGATTCTGATTCAGCGGATTGAAGTAAACAACCTTGCAGTTCTACCAAGATCCTTGCATTGTGTAGTTGAGAAAATTCGGCTGCACTTAGTGAACAAGAGAGGGAGAAAACACATTTGTTCAGTACAGCTGTTTTTCCCTTTTTTGTTCAAGGAGAGAGTTACCATGATTACTGGCTATGAGCTGGCAGACAGGAAGAGTATCCTCCTGAATGCCCTGAATAACCTTGACAGAGACAAACCTTTCATGGGAAATCTGGGACAGGAAGCCCATTGGTTATTTGGCAAAAAAAATATATTTTCCAACGATAATTCAGGTCACTCTGGCATGCGGAGGCACAAAAGCAAATAGTTCAGCGAGTATTTATATCCAAATACTGAGTACCTCCTCCCTCCCTTGAGCGCCGTAGTGACTTAATCAGGACACATCAGCAATTCTCCCTAGTAGGTTCAAGCCATACAAAGCATTTTATCCACAAGTTCACACAATTCCTCTATATTTAGATTGTGTAGGAAATTGTATTTGTGTGTCATAAGCTTGATCTTTTATGAGAGGAAGCTACCTGGTCACTGGGCCTGTTTACATTGCGCTCTGTAGTTGGCAGGGGTGGCGTGGTGGCAGTGGTGTAGGATGGAGGTGGAGTGTCTGTGACAAAATATTCTGGAGAGAAAAATACAATAATGTGCAACAGTCTGATTATACACAAAATACAACAGCCTAATCTAGGGTTAGACCAATATATATCTGTATACTGATCTATTGGGCTGATATCGGCCTTTTATTAAAACTCAGATATCGGCCAATCAGTGTCCTCCACCTGATTTGATGGATATGATGCAGTTTGATTGATTACATATTTATCGTACACTTGATCAATACTGCACTGGTTGTCTATGGAAGCTTTTAGTCAGATTTCTACGCAGGTATGCATGTTTTCTCCTTTACCTTTCAGTTTCAGAGGCTTTTTTCACCCTGCAAAGAGTACATTTCTGGTGGGACAACATTGAATGCTTGTGATGTTTTGGAATATTTTTGCATGAAAATGGTCAAACTTAAAGATATTGAATATCGGCAAAAATATTGGCTATCAGCACCTTTGTTCCAAAAATATCGGTATCGGCCTTCGAAAACCGATATTGGTCCAACCCTAGTCTGATCACATGCTGTGTGTTGCCATCACCACAACTTTATTTACATTTTGCATTTAGCTGACACTCTTAACCAGAGTGACTTACAATACAACAGTAGAATACCCTTAAATTCCTAGATCACCATCATTACAAGTAACCAATAATAAGGAGTACGGCAGAGCCACTGCTGTGACCCTACGAGGATCATGTATAATCGAAAGGTGCTAGATAGAGAAGAGGTGGAAAGGGAAGGCAGGAGGATATTAGAGGGCAAGGGGGAATGTGATTCATCTACCCTGAGTAGGAGCTGCAAGCCTGGGCAGGGTCACTGGGCGAGTGGGCGGTTTGAGGCCTGGTGGAAGGGGGATCCCACTGGGAACTCTCTGAAGGGAGGAGTGAGGACAGGGTGATCAGTGCAACAACAATTAATTTCAGCTGTAAAATATCTAAAGAGTGTTGAATTTTCACACTATTCTTCCAGCAGCAATCTAGCATCTTTTGTTTAGGGGCAATCTTGTAACTGGCCGGTCAAGTAAATTATCAACACAGCAACTTTTTTCCCCCTGACAGAGCAGACGGGCTCTTAGCTGAACCCCAAAATATTGTTTCCCTCCATAGGATCCTGAAATATCTCTGCCAATGCATGACAATATGAAGTATGAAAAGGACAAAAACATTACATTCTTCCCTTTGCCTTTGGTCATCTTGACATCTGCTGGCTCAAGCAGGGCCATGGGCAGAAGACCTCTCTGAAAAATGATCGAGAACTACAGATCAGACATTGAAATCAGTTGAGGAAAATGAAACCCAGCAGTGCCGGACAGATGCATAGGGAGGTAACATGAAGCTTTTTCATTGGCCACTTCTGATGTAATAGTGCTAGTATAAACAGAAACTAACGAATAGCCATCTACATTCTTTGGCTCTGTTTCACGTGGGTTTCTGCAAGTTTCTCTATTCAAGACCTTTTAAGGCCTTGAGTATGGATGTGATTTATTACACGGCTTTGCTGAATGCTCAATTCTGATTGGCCACTGAATGCATTCTATGGTATGTTATTTCTAAATAACAGGTCAGTATTTCAGCACAAAAGTCTTATTTGCTAGTTAGAGGATGAACGGCAATCTTACCGGATTTGTTTATGTTGCTATGGTTACAGTTCTGGTACAGCGTAGCCACGGATGCTAGATATAGACGTTTCTATGGTTACAGTTCTGTTACATAAATTAATATTTTATGTCAAATGACTTTTTATGTCTTGATTCTCACTGCCAGGGCTTATCAGGCAATAATGCCCGGATCGCTGTACATTGTCCCTTACTTAAGACATTTTAAGAGTTTTCTCAAGACCTGCAGACATCTTGATACAAGTGAACCATTTAGGTTCACTTGTACTTTACAAACATTACAAAAACGTTACCATCTCAGGGTAGAATGGGAGAATCTATGAGAATGATTCGCTCCACAACGAGGCTTCTCCTCTTCCTCCTCACCTGCCCTTCGTATATGACATTTGCCATCCCGTTCCTGTCCTCCTCGCTGAATATAAAGACCATGGCCCCTCCTGGCACCGTCAGCTGACCGGGGCCCCGAGCCATGTAAGGGACTTGCATACGCATGTAACGAGAATCCCTAAAGAGGTAGTGAAGGAATTCAATTAGTCATATATCCACATGCATCCTTTTACTGTATCTTCTGTTGTTTTGATTTCATGCTTTGCTGTCTGATGAAGTGCCTTGAAAAGTGTTACACAGATAAAATGTGCGGTTATAGTTATTATTGTTATGATCATTGGTGTTATTATTATTATAATTATTATTATTAGTAGTAGTAGTAATAGTAGTTGTGTGTTTCCATGTGACTTATGGTAATACTCACTGAGCTCCGTCCACCGTAGGCTCATAGAAACCAGGTTTCTGAGGACAGAAGGACCATCAGGAGAAATGACTGACACCATAACCGGATTCAGACCATCACCTCTGGTCAGGCTTACCTGCATCCTCAGTGGTTCAAAGCCTCCAAAGTCATCATTGGGGATCATGGAGGAAATCACCTGGAAGGAAAGTCATACTAAGTGATACTGTGTGTGTGTATATATATATATAATACATTCGGGGTTCAGCTATGGAAAATCCTGTCATTCTAATATCATTTCACATCATTTGCCAGATGTCTGACAAATTATTATTTGGTCAGTGTGATAAATTATTAGATGTAGGTCACCAAACTATCAGCTTAGAGTGTGGGTCCTGAATGCTCCCCTGGTGTGATTTTTGTTAGATGTAGTTTTCAAATAAGCTCATGGTGATTTTTGCCACACCTTATCATACCCAGTCAATGCCCTCGATAGGGAAATGTACCGTACATTCAACATTCGCCACAGGGATGCTTTACCTTTGCTTTGCCCAGGAAGTCTCTCTGTTGGAGCTGCTCTACATCCTGTTTCCTGGGGCGAAACACATCCACTTCAGGCACCAGGAGAGGAGCCAGGACCTCCCCCCGCTGGAGGACACACACACGCACACACACACACTTCTATTAGTATATATTTGTGAGGAGCATCGATGATGACATTCATACCTTAATCCCTCACCCTATCCTCAACTCTCTCTACTACATGTCTGGCCTTAAACCTTGCCCTAATCCCAATTCTAACCATAGCCCTACACTTCATAACCCTAAACTAGCCCCTTATAAAAGTGAGGACCGGCAAAATGTCCTCACTTTGGAGGATTTTCCTCATCTGATCTTTTTATCCTTATGAGGACATGTGGGCCTCATAAGTATAAGATTACAACACGCTGAATCAGCAATCCAGTTTTTTTTCTTGATACTCACCAAGACACTGTCTAAAGCCGGTTCCACAATCCCCGCCCGACCTCCTCCTTTTTCCTGGGAGGCCGACAGCAGGATGTCCCTGGCCTGCTCCCACTGGCCCATCCGACAGTATACAGCTGCTGCATTATACAAGACCTAGCAGACACATTGGTGCTCATTATATCTTCCCATTATTTCCATGTTGTTTTGTTCCATCTCCTGTTGTGTGGAAACCTGGTTACTACGGTTTGACCGATATCTATAGAGAGGCCGTTATTGGCCTTTTAAAGGCGCAATGAGTGCGATTTTACCATCCCATAGAACAAATTGACAATACTAGAACTATTAGGTTGTTGATCAATACTAATAACTCAGTGATTACTTTTGGCATGAAAATGGTCAAATTTTGAATATTGGTGCAAAATATCAGCCTTCAAAACACATAAATGTGTATTTTTTCAAAAATGCATAGTTGTAAACCTGAGAGTGAGGCTGTTTTTTCCTTAATCCCTGAAATGTCTTTTGGAGATATGAGGTTTTCCTCTGATGGCAGGAGATGCCTCTATTCTGAGACATGGATGATGGAGAATTTCAAGATAAGAAGTAACAGCGAAGTGATTGTTTTCTTTTCCCTTTCAGTTGTCATAGGATGTGAGTCAACCACAAAGCTGTCCTTTGTGATTTAGATACTTCCTTCTGGCTGTTGTGTAAACCAATATAAACCCTCATATTCATGGATGTCGTTATTTCCTTATGTCCATGAAACACTTTTTCCTTATCAAATGTTCTCTGTATAGCACAATTACATGTACCTTACTCATACTTACAGAGGCAAACATGGGTTTTCATCTGATATGCAACTTGAGTTGTGGCGCAAACAAGCCCTCGTATTTAGCCCCCCCTTCATCGCCAACCGCAGTGCTTCAGCTTTAATACTGATCCACCAAGGCTGCCATCCTTGTGCCCTTAAGCCCCTTTATAATTGGACTGTTCTCTGATCTGATCTGAGATTCTAGGATAGGATTCTTCCTTGTTTGTCCGACTTGCTGGAGAGGATGCCTGCGTCTCTGTGCGACGTCTTCACGCCACCTTTCAATGGATCTTATATCTACATTATCTACAAATATTTCGCATGAATCGGTGTTGCCGAATGTTGGGGAATTGGGGTGCAACTTTGATCTGCACGGCCTCGCCAGCAAATAAATGTGCAAAAAAAAGATTGATATATATTTTACATATCCATAAACATGAAGGTGCAAAGGGGCTTTATTTCTTGCCCTGTGCTATGAGGCATGTTGTGTACAGTTAACTAGGCTTTCTGATTTGGTCATTTTGGTGATATAGGGCACCCTCTTCCCTGCCAAATGCCAAACCTTATTATAATAATATATATATATATATATTCATGCATACTTGTGTGTGAAATCCAACACTGACTTGACCATATAAAGACTTACTGACAGGCTGCACAGGTGCACAGTCGCTGGGAAACTATGGTGTCTCATCGGTTCTGCCAGAAATATTTCATATTGTGTAACCTCTTCTTCAGCCTCCATCAATGAGGCTTTGTTAGGTCCCAGGTGTATCTAGCGTTTCAACTACACAATGGAAGCAGTGACCCGAACGAGCTTCTCTCCCTTTCCATTTATCAAATCTGACATAGGTGAATGGATGCATTTCTTTTTGGTGTTTCTGGTGTTTCCTTGTGAGATGAACCTGCGATGCAAAGCATGCGTGTTCATAGATAACTATCACGGGAGGGACGATGATGTGTGTGTTAGTGTTTGTGTGTGTTGGAGTGTCAGACCTGCCAGCTGTAGAGTTTGTATCGCAGCCCCAGCTGTCTGTAGTCGATGACCGTGTTCTCCCTCATGTGTTTCTGAGCCCAAATGCAGTCCGATAGAGCATCCTCCAACCTGGAGACACAGCAACGTAGAAAACAGAGAAAGAGAAGGATGGAGAAAATCAAGCATGTATAAGCAGAGAGTTTAACTCTAAATGGGGGAAAAAATCAGGGGAAAGAGGAAAGAGTTTAATTCTAAAATGAGATCTCTACCATTTGAATGACTTGATGTCCATTCTTTCAAAACAATTTCAGGCATGCTCTCGAAATGGAAACATCCCGCCTTGGAATGGAACCCATCATGAATGAATCATACGCCAGATGCGAGCTTGTGCGTTGATTACAGTGTGATGTCTCAACGCGAATCTCTTGAAAATCCTCCATGTAAGTGTTGATTGTGAGGCTAGATGAATGAATAAATCATATACGGTTGGCGATGGGATACAGTGCAGCCTCCCACCTGTCAACTTGCATCAGGACCGCAGCTCTCTGGAAAAAGCCGACAGCAAGACGCTCATCTTTGGCAATGGTCTGGTCCAAGGCCTGGACGTTCCAGGGAGAAAAGGACAGTTTCAGGTTGGACACACAGACATAGTCACATGTTTTACATTGTGGTCATTTAGCTCACACTCTTATCCAAACTGATTTCCAATGAGTGAGCAGGCGGCAAGGAGTTTTAGTTCTCCAGACATTTCTCAGAGCTGCGCTGGAGAAATGATTTCATTGGTTTAGTTAAACATCAATGGGCGGAGCCAAAGAACCACAGTTTTTCGGGGTGCAAGTAAGCGTTACACCCAGGTTTCCGGTGTTGATTCTGATTCTAAATGTGGGAGTCGCTGGAATCAACTCATCGACTCCTATGGACTAAACCATATGAAGCTACATTTGAGACCTGGCAACTCTTTTGTAAGGGAATAGCCTAAAGCTAATTCATGTAAATTAAGAAATATCTATGATGCAAGAACAATAATGCAACAGTTTACCTTAAATGCATGAATTGATATTTTCACATATACCATTGTAATCCGTGCTCAGCTCAGTATCTGCGTGTACTCTGCTCCATGTGCCATGGAAAACAGACAGGCCATGGAATATGATGGAATTTGTCATCTTAAAGTGTAAAAACATATGGCACAATATGGAGGTAGTCATATAGTCAGCAAATAGATATATCAGTCTAACTTAACATATGTCAGTCTAACCCTATAACAAATCCTTTTGTCCTTTAATGCCCCACCCCCCCTATCAATCAACAACCCTCAGACAGGACCTGCAGGGCCGGCTCCAGCTGTCCCAGAGCAAGGTGAGCTGAGGCAGTGATGAACAGCGTACGAGACGTGGGCTCAGTGATCTGGTCAAGTTTGGCCAGAGCACCTTGCCAGTCCTTGGCGTCCACAGCCTTAACCGCCTCATCCCACAGCCGCAGTAACTCCGTGTACAGCATCCTGGACACAGGAGACAGGATTAGGAGGTAATGAGAGGATTACACATGTACATGTGTACAAATATCCACCATTGGAAAAAATACACTGATGAGGTATTATGAAGTATTTTGGGTAAAAGTATTTGGCTATTTATGATTCTTGCCTATTGGATGCTTATTTGATGATTGTTGTTTTTGATTGTTTTATTGTTGTTTTACAGTGTGAATTTACCTTTTTTTTATACTTTATTTTATGTTAAGAAATGCTTATAATTTATTGTTGTTGTTTTTTTAATTGCTGTCATTTAAAAAAAAAAAAATTTAATCATTTTGCAGCACTGTTTTGTGCTCTATAATCAAGGTATTATTATTATTATTATTATTAGTAGTAGTAGTAGTAGTAGTAGTAGACCACGGGCACTGGATTACGGACTACCTCACCAGTAGAGCAGCTTGTCGGATACGCTGGTGAGCAACATGGGTGTACCCCAGGGAACGGTACTGTCACCATTCTTGTTCACCCTTTACACCTCAGACTTCCGATTCAACTCTGGGTCTACTCATCTCCAGAAGTTCATCCATCATGGGTTGCATCAATGAGGACAATGAGGATGAGTACAGGAGTCTGGTGGAGAGGTTTGTCTGTGCAACGACAACCACCTACAGCTCAATGTCAGCAAGACAAGAGAGCTCGTGGTGGACTTCCATCGGAACAAGAGGTCACCACCACCACCTGTCATCCTCCAGGGTAAGGAGGTAGAGCTGGTGGAATCATACAAGTTCCTGGGGGTGCACCTCATCAATAAACTGGACTGGTCAGGCAACACTGATGCCCTCTACAGGAAAGGTCAGAGCAGACTGTACTTCCTGAGGAGGCTCAGATCATTCAATTTGTGCAACAGGCTGCTCTGCATGTTCTACCAGACTGTGGTGCACTCTTCTTTGCTGTAGTATGTTGGGGATGGCATCAAGGCAAAGGATGCCAACAAGATCAACAAACTGGTGAAGAAAGCTGGCTCAGTTGTGGGAGAGAGCCTGGTCAGCCTGGAGGAGGTGGCTGAGGGGAGGATGAGGTCTAAAATTAGATCCATCTTGGAGAACCCATCCCACCCCCTCTATGATGAGATGAACGGACTGAGAAGCTCCTTCAGCCATCGTCTCATCCAACCTAAGTGCACAAGAAGGTCAAGAAGAAAGTGCACTGCTTTCTTCTTGACCCCCCCCCCCCCCCCACACACACACACCTACACCCGGACCTACTCAGAACAGCCCTTTACACAAACGTAGTACCTGAAACGGCACTGCCACACACACACACACACACACACACACACACACAGCTTATTTCTTGTCAATGGTATGTACTAATTTGTATATTTTTTGTAATTTTGTTTATCGTATAGGGATGTGTGCCCCTCTCTTGTTCTGTACTGCTTCATGAGTGCAATTTCCCCTCGGGGACAATAAAGAGCCATCTAATCTAATCTAATCTAATCTAATCTAATAGTAGTAGTAGTAGGATGACATTTTCAGTGGAATCATTTATATCTCTGAGCTAAAGAGTGATGCATTTCAATTAACTTTTTCTTTTTCAAATCCCCCAGTGATCCACAGTCTTCTGCACACTATGCATTTACATTTGCTTATTATAAATATAAATGTGCTTTTTTATTCATTTCATTGATATGTAGCTGTCTGGTATTAATTCATTTACTTGTTTTTCAGTTTACATATCTTATACTAAACATTTACAGCTGTCATGCTAAACCCTCACAACTATTAACCTTTTCAAAATGAATGAAAAGTAATAAATAAATGAAATTAGTTATTTACACTAAAACAGTAATAACCTGGGATATGCAGGATATTTTAGACCAAGTACGTCCTTGTACCACAAACAATTCCTACCTTGGGATGTCATTCAAATCTCACAATTGAATCCTTTACCAAAGAAACCTTGGGAGAGCTTACCTTTTATTCTATGAGGCGTCAATTCAGTCAAGGACAGGCTCCTTAGTATCTGCGGTCTTCCTCAGTCTGCCAACAAGGAAGTGAAGGCAAGGCTCTAAACAGGCTGGCTGGGAATCTCCACCCGGTTTCTACAAGGAAGTCCCCAGTCCACATTCCCTAGATAGTACCTGGGGAGGCACGGCAAACAGGCCAAGGAATGCATCAGCAGATAGTTTCTATAGCACGTACGCAATATCCTTGTTACTTCCAACGGGGAAGCATATGCAGTAATGCCTGAATAATGTTCAAGACTTTGGTTGAAGCTTTAGAATACAATGAACTAACATTTCATGCTGTATACAAACTGATATGTTCATATTTTATTACATAATGTTTATACATACTTAGATGAACCCCATATAACCCAGGTAAAACTCATGTGGGCCCCACATGGACATGTTGGCTGGGTTTATAGTCAATGTTTATCAGGAATCTGTCAGAGCTAAATGTCTTCCTGGTTCACCTCCACACAGTGGAACAAAATAAATCTGCACTGAAAAGAGACAGCTAATCAAACTGATAAGACCTAATAAATCCATGGACCTAGTCATGAAATGAAAAGATAAATCACACACAAATTACAAATACTATGAATGCCATTTAATGTTAGACTAGTTGTGTTCACTTTGGTTTTCTGTAGCGATAGCCGAGGCGCTAGTTCGCGGCTGTTTCGGGGCAGTACGCATTCATCTCGTAAATTTTGATTTGTCACTTCCTGTTGTTGGGAGAACATTTTCCTGCCGGTGTACCTACCGGGCCATAAGGCGCTTGTATTTTTACATTTAAAAAGTACATAATGCAGCTCTAGGTCAGTTTGCTTACGGGCTAATGTATGATGAGCAAGCAGTGTCTTTTTCAATGGCTGTCTATGGGGAAATTGTTTTTTGGGCCGTATGAGTATTTTAGGCTGCAATACCGCCATGTCAAATTGGCCTCAAGACTGATTCCAACCGACTCAAATCTGCAATAAGGCATCATATTCACTCCATACTCCTCTCTATAAAGTTTCATCTGATATCTTAACTAATTTTGAAGTGTGTTTTTTTTTTTGGACTGCAAGGATAGTTGTATGCTCAAATAATTCGGGGTGTCTGTTTTAGCCAAGGAGGTTTTATAGAAGTGTTTTAGTCTTGTTGAAGAGTGGGTTTTACTGTTTCAGAGCAATTTCAGTTGTCATAGAGAAGTATAGAAAACTGGCTTTCAACCAATTCTGTAATTGTCAAAACGTTGTCACTTCTATGTGGCAAAACAACAACCCCAAAACCATTTGGTCCTACAAGTAAGTTAAGACAAATGCTAATAATTGTTATATGATATACAATTTGACCCAGGTCTACAAAGCAATATTATACTGAGTTACTATATTATGATGTCTCATAAAAAGCCAGAGGTGTCTAGAGGTGATGTCATGGCCCAGTAACAAGATCACACAATGGCTGGGAAGTATTGAATGAGGTCTGTTCAGAGTGACCTTTGGCCTGATTTTACTAGAGGTGTTTCAGACAAAGAAATCAGGAATATGATTGCGTTTCCTAAAGGCTCCTCCCTTCTTTGCTTAATATATAAGCCTTCTGCATTAAGGTACACCCTAGTCTTAATATATCCCATAGATAAATGTTAAATCTCATTTACATACAGATCATCTTTTGAGAGATTACAGCTACAAAAAGGATATCTCATTTTCAACATATAGCCACAGTAGAGTATCAGCACCATTTGGTTTTCCATTGTGTTAGTTTTCAGCGAGTTCACAATTTAGCCAGATTTGTTACCGGGTCTTAAACCCAAACCTGCAAAAACTCCACCCTGTGAAATGACACACCCAACAGCATAAATGAGTGCACCGTTTGTAAGACAGGTTCTTGTCAATGAAGGAGTGATCATTGTAAGGAGAGCATTTAGAAGGGAACGTGTTTTTAGAGGTCGACCATATCCTTTAGGGCACTTGGATAATTATCATTACGAGCGCAAATTGAATTAGCCAATAGGAAATTCCAAAAGAGTTTTATGAAGGATGAAGTGCACCTACCACCTACCACTGGCCCCAGGGATGCCCTCCACCATTGGCACGGTGGCATTGTGGAGCACAAGGTCCTCAACAGTGGTGAAGGCTCCTCACTGTAGCCTTTTTCTTGTTGGCTACATTAAGATAGTTTTGAGAGGCTAACCACTGACTTGGACATTACCTTGAAAATGTGGAATTGCAATAAAGAGATTACTCTCTTAGACAATGTGATTTAAACAGTGTTGCTGATGGTTGCTGATTGACGTTGACTGTCAAGAAGAATTTCAAAGAACAGTTTATCAACTCATGTCACCAAACCAAAATCCCGTTTTATCCCCTGGTAAAAGGGCTTTGGAGTGGCTTTAACTTTATTTTGCACTATCTTCCTGTTTCTTTTGCCTGTTTTTTTCATGAAAATGAGTGAGTGAATTCTGTCTTTTGTCTAATAAATTAATTAAAATTGCATGTCTGATGTGTATTTTCCCTGCTTTATTCTTCCACTGCGGCACAAAGTAGCTCTATGCCCCTTAATTTCCAAAATAAAACAACATACACCTAAAAACTGCTTTTGTTACAGGGTCTATTTTGGAATTATTTCAGATCAAACGCACTTGAATGCTCGAAATATCGTATTTATCGACGTCTGTTCTGGGAAGCCAGAGTTTACGAGCAGCACTTACATGCGGCATAGATAAAAACACTAGAAATCACGTGACAGATAGATGTCGCGCATGCGCGGTTGGGGCATATTTAACCAGTACCTTTTCCTGCTCTGTAACGCCTCCTCTTCAACATGACAGGGATATTCACGTTTGTTACCGTAACTCTAACCCTGTTCTTTCTTTTCGCACAAGAGTTGCAGGGCCTCCCAAGCAGATATTTTCAGGTACATTTTTATCTCTCCATGCTTTGTGCTAAAAAGTCATATTTCGCTCTGCTAAAGTCCTATATGGAGACAAGGGCAGCGTCAAGCCAAACTCAAATTAAAAAAAATGGCAATTTAAGGTTGCCTTTGTTTTCGGCAAACATATATACCCATAGAAAATGACTTCAGACGTTGACGAATCGTTAGTGTCCACTGGGAAATTCGGCATACATTTGACCCACGACGTAGCTGTTAATTTGAAGAAAATATCAACTTTTAGATTGGTTGACGCTGCTCACCACGGCCCTTCGCATTATGGTTTGATGGGAGAACCGTTTTGCAATAACAGGCGAGCCAGTTATAAAAGTTCAAATATTATTGAAGTAAGTGTTTCTTGGTGTTTGCCGAATTGAAGAGTGGACCCTAACCGTCCGTTGAAGGTCTTAAGTCAGATTCTACCACGTGTGTGTGTTTACCGAATAACAAGGCAACGTTAATTGCCACGTTATTGAATGGAGTTTGGTGTGACTTCCCTCCATACAGTTACTGCATTGACGTTGACTGTCAGGAAGAATTTCAAAGAACAGTTTATCAACTCATGTCACCAAACCAAAATCCCGTTTTATCCCCTGGTAAAAGGGCTTTGGAGCGTGAAGCATAGGCCTACAAGGTCAGAGCTTACTGAGTAATAAGGTTCTCTGAGTAACATTTGTGTTCTTACTTCTTTAAAGTCCAGGAAGCATCATGGATTCAAGGCAGAGCACGAACCCCAGTTCACAGAGAAGTATTTCACCCAAACTCTGGACCACTTTAACTTCAACAGCATGGGGAATGGTACCTACGAACAGCGTTACCTGATCACAGGTAAATCCACAAACATTTTCCCATTAAATAAACCTGTATTGCATCCATATATGAACATGTTTTAATTATTATTGTCTCCCCCCACACACACACTTAGATAAGTACTGGAAGAAAGGTTATGGACCTATTTTCTTCTACACGGGCAACGAGGGAGACGTCTGGGATTTTGCCCTCAATTCTGGCTTCATCGCAGAGCTGGCCGCCCAGCAGAGAGCCTTGGTCATATTTGCTGAACATGTAAGAGCACAGACATTAACGTCACTTTGGCTCTGTGAAGGCCAGGTTGTATTAATGCAGTCAGGAGTGTAGAGGCTCATTTTAGGCATGTAGCTGAAGCATTTATACAGAACAAATAAGTGAGCAGCTAAGGGTTCAATGTCTCTGTATTTGACTTGTGTATATGTCAGCACTATTGAATGACTTAAGTGCAAATCATCAAACATTGGAGTGACTTGCAGATAGTGAATTATTGACAATTATGGCTGAGTAGAACATGGGAAGAATATGATGGGGAAATGGACGATTAAGGTTTGACTTTGGTCTTACCAGCCACTGGAGTATTTGAAGGCCTTAAAAGGTATTAAAATGCCGTAGATCCAGTTATTAGAGGTCTTATATTTTTCAACATGCAATGACAGGTTTGTTTGTGCTGTATGTCCACTCTTAGATTAAATCAGAACAGTATTAGTAGTATAACACCTGCTTTACTAAACACAACTGATGTCTTTTTTTCCCTTTTTTTCTTATTCTGCCCATTTATAGTTTCCCAACTCTCATTAGCTATTTTCAATCAGAAATAGGCCAGTTTTGCCAGCATTTCCCGTTTCTTCATTTTGGTTTTCAAAGGTAGCATTAAAAAGGAATTTAAACCTGCAGATATCGTGGCTTTACCAGCACTGTGGCCAGTAGGCAAAAGTTAGTTTCCTGCCCCGACAGCGTCACATAAACCTCATGATCATGGCTGAACAGTTCCCCAAAGCAGCACATAATGTTGGTCAATCAGGAAGTTACCGGTGCTGGCTGTATGACATTTCCTCCACTTGTTTAGAATGCTTCAACAAGCTTGAAACTTTTCCCTCTGGCAGAGATACTACGGTAAATCCCTCCCGTTTGGCCAGGAGTCCTTCAACATCCCCCAGGTCGGTTTGCTGACAGTGGAGCAGGCCCTCGCTGACTACGCTGTTATGATCACTGAGCTGAAACGGCAGCTAGCCGCCACAGCCTGTCCTGTCATTGTATTTGGTGGCAGGTAAGAACCCTAATGACACATTTTGATGGAAATCCACACAAGTATGCATCAGTACATGTATTATTATCCTGGGTTTCACTGGAGAGGTTTAGTGTCCCATGATGGTGTAAAGAGGCTTTTCACCCGGACAAGTATACAATTCTGGGTGTCGTGGAAAATTGAACCTACACATCCACACGTGCATATATGGACTACAGATGTACTGACTTTCTCTTGTGAATATACTGTTTCATGCTGTGTGAGTAGAATGGTCTCCTCTCTTAACCTTTGGACCATAACTTCACATGCCCAGAGGCCCTTGTCACCGTGGCCCTGTTTAGACTATGGATGTTCTCAACGAGGACACAACATGTGGTGTTTTCACGGTCCTTCTATCTCCTTTTGTGTCACCTGTTCCTATGTCTGCACATTCTGTGGCGTACTTGAATGGTACTTAAAGATCAGTGCAAACCCTCTTTTCTTTGAAGAAATGTATGCTGCCTACGAGTGGTGTACACCTCTTCCTCTCATGAGATCCCTTCTGTAATGAATATATATTCAAATAAGACGAACCTCAGACTCAAGAACTTTTTCTACATCACTGGGGAACCATTGCATGAAAATGAACCTAGTAAGAACTTGTGCACAGAAAATATGATGCCAGATTAAACATTGGCTGCAGTGCTGGGTTTCAGTGAGTGATCTTAGCCTGCTTGTATTTACACTTTCACTTTTGGTATTGAAGAAATGGCCTAAAGAGAAGATTCCCTTTTCTTCAACATGCCATACTTATTCCTAATTGGGCAGCTTGGCTCTGATGCAATTATTTCTCAGCCAGAAATAAATGGATCTCCTAAAACAAAGACTATGATTTTATTTTATCTTTGACTAATCTTGAGGTTATTCCATCTCTCTCCTGCAGTTATGGAGGGATGCTGTCTGTCTATATGAGAATCAAATATCCAAACATCGTGGCTGGAGCCCTGGCTGCTAGCGCCCCCATATTGTCAACTGCTGGGATGGGAGACTCCAGGCAGTTTTTCCGTGACGTTACATCTGTAAGTTGAACAAATGGGGAGGAAAACAGCAAGTCAGGAGGCAGAGAATGCAGTTAATTATATCTTTGTCATTCAATGCTTCGCTGTGCAGACCGTTTAAGTTGAAATCCAAAAAGAAAAGGAGATCATGGTGACATCTATATAGTATGTAGTCTTGCTCTAGTGTCTTAAGAAAGGTCTGCGGCTGTCATGAAAGGTGGTGCATGCTAGGATGTGAATTCTGTGTCTGAAAAGTTCATTTTTTAAAACATTATACAACCATTCTGCTAAACAGTGCTCAAACATTAACAGTGAACATCTGTAAAATAGAGGATCTTGGCCAGGTTTCATTAGTCATTTAAACATGCCCTCGCCGACTTCCCCTTGGCACTTCCCCTCGGGGAAAATCTCCGCTTCCATCTTGAGTGCCGTTCCATTAGTCTGATAACTCGAGTGAACTTTCTGAGATCGACTCGAGGGAGCGAGTCCGCAACGATTTAGACTTCAGGAACGCATCTTGCCCAGAATGTATTGTGATTATTTGTAATTTCCTGTGTACGAACCAGCATGGCAGAACAAGCAATATACAATCATGCTTGAAAGATTGTGAACCCCTTGTGCAATTATTTTTTACCATGCAATCCTGGGAATCAAAATGAGCCTTTTCTTAATTGAAATGACAAATGGCCATTTTCATATGTTTTTTTAGGGGAACTGGTACATGTAAAATAAAATGTTCACAGGGAATTAGTGCAGTTTTGAAGTGTCACCATTTTGTCAATGAAAGACTGGCAATTTGTTTAGTTTTCTAAGTGTAGGGTGTAGGTCATTTTTTTCCTAAATGGTGGAAGCCCTAGTTTGAAAAACCAAAACGTTATACACAGCTCAACACACAACTTGTGTATTGCAAGTAGTGGATTCATTACTTTTATTTTTGCATGAAAATGCCACATTATAAATGCTTTAACATTGCCTGCTTTTTTTTTTTTGCTCAGGATTTTGAGAACTACTCCCCAGAATGTAGAGATGCTGTGAGAGGAGCTTTCCAGCAGCTGCAGGAATTAGCTGAACATCAAGGTAAATGTTGCACTAGGTTGAGTCCTTCTGTCTCACTTCAAATTTAATGACCGGGGTTCCTATGTAGGCCTGAGAAGTCTTGAAAGGCATGGAAAATGAATATGATAAGGTGTCCATGCTTCCACTTTAGTGTATGCTAGCATGGAGCCTACTATCACTCAACATATTATAATCTCTGAAAAACTCAAAGGCATATTCCTTTAAGAGCAAGGCTTCTTAGTTCCTGAGAAGTTGACATTTTGGAGATTTCATCAGACAGTAAGAATACCGAACACTGAGAACACTGAGCAAAATGTTCAAATCCATTCAAGTCAATTATGGAATGTTATAATGATAAATGTAGGAACTTTGAATGGGAATTTTTAAGTCAGTCGTGTTTCCTCGCCACAGATTACAGTCGTATCCAGTCCGACTTCTCCCTGTGTAAGACTCCATCCTCTCCCAAGGACATCCATCAGTTGAACGGCCTGCTGAGGAACGCCTTCACCCTGATGGCCATGCTGGATTACCCCTACAGCACCCACTTCTTGGGCAACATGCCAGCCAACCCTGTCAAGGTGCAGAAAAAAAAACCCTACCATCCCTCATAGAAAAGACTATGAACCTTAAACATGATGCTGTTTTACCTAAATGAAATCAGCCTCTCGCAGAAAAAGATTGGTCTGAATGTGAGACAGTCTCATTGCCTCCCAGCCAAAACATAAGCAGTCTAGTCTGCATTAAACTGTGGCAAACTATTGATCCACCTGCTATTAGCCACTTACCACGTCAGCTTCAACTACATACGTTGGCTAGTGTGCTAATCAGATGTGTTAACAACAACACAGTGATGGTTAGCTGACCAGATGCTATGGTTAGCTAGCTAACAAGCTACATTATCTAAACACAAAATCCATCAGATGTATCAGTGATGAAATGATCAGTTCCCAGTCAGAAACAGACAGATTAACCATATCTAATGAATTCTGTTGAGACGTTTAGAAACACAATCAGCTGTTCACACCAAGTTGTTTAACATGAAACTTTTTAATGATCCCTGTGGGAAAATTGGGATGTATCTGTTAATACAGATAACCACTGACTATAACTATATAACTGAATAGAAATAAAAATGAAGCAATTAAAGGATTTTAACCAACAATTTCAACACTAGAATGTATTAAGTAGAACTTATGAAAGTATGATATATATGAATTACAGCATGTCTGCAGGGTGTGAAAATCACAGCAGTAGAGTACACTGAAAGAAATGATTAAATATGTACAATTGGAAAAGATACATAAACATGAAATATTTGCGATATGAAAAGAAAGAAGTTATTTCAAAATATGTATGCAATGAATTTGCAGCATATATACAGGGTGTGCCTTGTGCCGTGTATTTGCATTACAGCCAAATAAAAGGGAACAAAATGATTAAATGAGCTACAAATACTAAAATGTGTCAAATCAGATCTGCTTATAATGAAGTGTTATAAGAGTGATCTCTTGTAATTTTCTGATCCGTGGTGTGTAAATATGATGATTTGCCTTTCCAGGTGGCATGTGACACTATGCTGAGTGGACTCGACCTGCTAGTTAACCTCAGGAACACTGCAGGTAAGGACAAACGGGCTGAACACGTCTGCATCACTGTTGTTTCATGGATAGTAGTTGGAGAATTTCGCTCTGTAAAAATATACAGAGTTGCTACGGGTCTGGAAAGTACTTGACAGTGCTTGGATAAAAAAAAAAAAAATCAAGACCTTGAAAGTGCTTGGATTAATAAAGAGGTCCTTAAAAGTGCTTGGATTTAGCCTACCGGAATCTCTGAGTTTGAGCCTTGTGTGCGCCGTCATCTCAAAATTCACCTATGATACCATGTTTATACATCTGGAGTGCTGGGCCAAGCTTGATACACTTTCTTCCTTTCTACAGTATCACTCTCCCCGTAGGCTACAACCATACAGCGAGTTGCTGATTGCTGCACTGTAATACTGTGATGGTTTAGACTGGTATATGTGAACATCTCTGTGAATTATTGGCCCTTAATTTTGAATTAATTTGTCCTTGAAAAGTGCCTGAAAAGTCCTTGAAATGTATCATTACAAAAGAGTGGCAACCCTGAATATATCCACCATTTGAAGAAAGTAACCCCACTCTACCAAAATACTTAATAGCACAAAATTAACAATTTTGTGAAGGTTAGCGAATAATTGAAGTCCTTGGATGACAAAATTGCATTAGTATTATTGCATTCATTTTTAGAAATATGAAATGATGGATTTATAGTTTTTGCAAATTAATTCTTTAGTTTGTGTTCAGATGCACTTCAGGTCATCATACTCTAGAGGGAACTAGCCTAACAGACTCAGGGTGGCTATTAGGAGGAACAAGAGATCCACTATTTGTTTCAAAATGATCACCATTATTAAAGAAAATCATGACATATATTAATAATAACCATATATTAATAGTAATCTTTAAAGTAACGAGTCTTCTTAGGACCTTTGCAAATGTTTCTTTTACATTTAACCTGAAGTTTTTAACGTCCCACAGAAATCGTGTACAACTCCACCGGGGAGCTGAGCTGCATGGATCTGTACAGTCTGTACGTGGAGTGTGCTGACCCCACTGGATGCGGACTGGGATTCAACAGCCTGGCCTGGGACTACCAGGTACTCCAGCATCAACCAACGCACAGGACAATATGTACAAAACATCAAAAACTAATATAAGTAACTCATAATATATCACTTAACATTCATTTTCTCAAAAAAGCTTTGCATGGAAAAAAAACAGATTTTGTACTTACTGTACTAAAAATAGTATATCTGTGTTCATATTCAGTATATGAAGTTCAATCATTCAGTATTTAGTTTACCCTCCTGCCACAACGCTCTGGTTTAGGCGTGCACGGAGATTGAGCTTTGCTACGAGAGCAACAACGTGACGGACATGTTCCCTCCCATGGCCTTCACCGAGAGAGACCGGGACGTTTACTGCTCCAAGCGCTGGGCTGTGATCCCACGACCCAACTGGCTCAAAACCCAGTACTGGGGTGACGGTGAGGACTGTCCGCACCTGAACACAGCACACAGGGTTCCCACTGTTTCATGGAATGGAACACCTTTCGAAATATTAGTATTCTAGTATTCTAGTATTCTAATCCTAGTATTCCAGACTAGGAAAATCAGGGAATTTGAGGGGAGTCGGGACATAGCAGGGAATTTTACCAATAGGTCACTTTACAGGAATATAGCAGAATGGATTTTTCAGTGGAAACCACACTGTTTAGCCCTTTAGAAAAACATCAACAAACCATGGCCATGGTGGAAACCTTGAGTATATCCATCTTTAACAAGAACGTTAATCCAGCGCAGAGGCTTAAAACGTATTAAAACACACATCAATGAAGAACCAAGGCAACATCTTCAAGTACAAAAAGTTTAAAAAGCCTTTATTAAATTGGCCAGTTCATCTTGAAACAGTAAAAACTCCTAACAAAGGGGTATCTTCATCAGGGACAGAAAGATAATGCAACAAAATGCAGCCACGTAAATGGACAAAAATTACAATACAGAAAAAAATCACAAAACAGACACAATGCAAAGTATCAAACAAAACACAAAACAAAACCAGATCACATTTACAGGAATCACTTATTGGTTATCAGTTATCAGTTATTGATTCAATAACTGAAGACTGGTTCCATTCCTAATAGAGAGTGAGACATGATCTATGAGTTGAGGGGTCACTGTCAATGTCTTGCCATGGAATAGTTTCCTACTTATGTCTTGATCAAGAATGTCTTCCATCAAAAACAGATAAATATACAGTAAATATTTCCGTGGCAGATATTTTAAGTGTTTACTAAAGTTCTTACCTTTCTTGTCAGAATTTTTTTTTTTAATCTTATTGTGAAACTCTTCTAATGTATAGTTACTCGTGAATATCCCCACAGCATTTCTCCTCCAACATTTTTTCTTTCCATCTTGGAGGGGGAAAAAAAAGCAATTATTTCTAATGAAGTCTTCGTGTGTTGTGTGCAGCCCTCTCTACAGCCAGCAACATTATATTCTCCAATGGAGACCTGGACCCGTGGGCGAACGGAGGGGTAAGAGATTGAGACGAGTTGGTATGCTTCGATGAACTCAAGAGACCGCGATACCGTGACTTCAGAGTTAATGGGCTCTGTGCTCTTTAGGTGCGGAAGTCCTTGAGCTCATCGCTGATTGCAATCAACATTTCTGGAGGGGCCCATCATCTAGATTTGAGGTAAGGTGATCTGTCAGCCCCTCAGGCGTCATTGTCGACTCATTAAATCCAATGCGGCGGTTCTTCTCTGCACAGAAATAGTCTTGACGTGGCTCTGTGGGGCTGTTTTTTTTTTTGTTTTGTTTTTTCAGAGAATCAAATGATGCTGATCCGGCGTCTGTGATAAACGCCAGGAAGACAGAAGCTGACCTCATTGCACAGTGGGTGAAGATGGGGAGGACGAGAGCATGAGATGCACCTTAATGTGCCGTTTTGAGCGTTTGTTCCAGGGCTGTAGTCACGACCACCTTAGTCGAAGTCAGTCATTTTCAAGACCAGGAAGAGTGAGACATCCAAAAAGTGTAATGTGGTCTGGAAAATGGACTCAAGACACAGACTGGATTTGAGTACGACAGCCCTGGTTTGTTTCATGATCGTTTCAATGAATGACTTGGGGCCGTGCCGTTTGTTTCAATAAAATCTTTTTAATCTCCACTTTTTTACAAAATTAAAGCAGATCCAGAGTTTATTGTAAACCAGGTGACATCAACAATACATAGAGTATGGTTATGATGCATTTTCAAATAAATAAAATGCAGAACCAACCCCCCACCCACCAATCACAACAAAGCCCTTGACATTGACAGCCCTCACATTCATAGAGCTCCATCGCTACGTTACCAGGACAGATCATAGTGGCTTGGTGGCGAGTTTGCCACAAAAGACAATACAATGAGGTTTTGGAAAGTTGACAGGGTTGTAGGGTTCCTACACATTTTCCCATTTAAAAAAAAATATATATATTACATAGATTTGAAGCTTTTGACAGAACAGGTTGACATCTCATTGCTACCATTAAAATAAATCATAAGCAAACTGCAGCAGATGGTGTGAATGATATATATATATTTTTTAAATGCTCTTGGACTGCTGACAGTGGAGTTGCTGCTGTTTGCCACCTGTGTTGACACACAATTCATAGTGCCAAGTGGTCAATATTGGAGCCTACAAAAATCTTGTGTCCTACTTTTATTTACCACTAGGAGGGTGACATGAGCAGTTCTTCCGCAGGCGGCAGCTCCTATTTACATTAAATCTGACACCTGAACGCAGCATTGTGATGACAGTGGGTCTACAGTTGCATTACATGTGATTATAACAATTTGTGCAAGTCTTGACCATTTTGAGACCTGGAAATGATTAAGTTCATTTTCCAGATGTGTGTAGGCACCCTTACTTTGATACACTAACCCCACCCATCTGGTACTCCTATAGTCCTCTACCTACGTCTGGTATATTTACAAGTCCATTATAAACCATTATTTTAAATTGCAGGGTTGGTAAAAACTTTATTTCAAAATGATGTATGCTCAAAGTGACTGGGCAATATTATTATGTAGCTAAAGATTATTTTCACAAGTATGATATAACATGGCAGTGGGTCTACAGCTATAGAGTTGCATTTGTATCAGGACGAACCCTTTTGACTAGGTGGGGGGGTCACCCTGCCTTAAAGAGCTGCTGACACTAAAGGAACTTCATTCGTCTGGTTTTATTGTCCATGATGGTCTAAATGATGCTTCAGAGGCTTTTCCACCCTGACACAAATACAGTTCTGAGTGAAACATTGAATATTTGTAATTCTTTGTCTAAAAATATTGGTATGGCCCTCCAAAATCCGTATCGGTCAAACCCTTATCAAAAGCTCTGAAAATATCTCTTGCTGTTTTAGAAAGAAATGGCTTTGGAGACATGGCTTTTCATATTGAACATCCCAAACACACTCCATTGTGAATGTTGAATTTGTCAGCATATCTTTGGCTCAGGAATTATGCTGAACAACATCCAGGGAGGGATCAGAGAGAGTTAGAGCCCTTGGAGGCAGGATGTGTAGACACGCAGATGTCATGTAAACCCAATGATTGCTTTTTGTGGGACTGCTGAGAAAAATATCAATCCTCGTTTCATCCTTCCTGAATATGTAAAAATATTCATATTTGCACTGAATCACAATGGCCATAGTTTTGCAAATAGGAAATTGGCAATGTATGGAGATGTCAAAAATAGCTTGAATGGATATTAACAGACAATAAACAGTTGTCTGAAGCAACATTGAAGGCACACGTGAGACGACACCTATAGAGTCCAGGAAAGAAGACACATCCGACACAATACACATGATGGGACGTTTGGTCTCAAGACAAATTCAGAAAAGTGACAACTACAAATAGCTATAGTGATTCAAAATGGTATTTACAGGAATGATTGCAATCTGCTCTGCAGCTACTACTGCAAAAAAAATCCACAAATTACTCTACCAAGATATCTGTAATCACTATACCATTATATATACACACTACAACTCAATATATTAAGCTAATTTAAACCTAAAAAAGTTCATTGTTCCTCACTATGAAAGGAAATCAAATGTCCTCTCCACCTCACCAACAAAAACAACATAAAACAAAGTGGAACATTCAATAAAAATAGCAGCTGCTCAGCCAAAAAAAAAAAAGATGCTGAGTGCTTGCCCATACAACAAAAGTTTCACAGTACAGAAGTAAATCACACCACTCAGTGACAACTGGAATAAAACCAAGGTCATTTGAGTCCCAAGAGAAGACTGATGCTGCATTCATGTCATGAGAGTTTAACTTGGAAGTTAAACAGTTTTAACACATTTTAAAATGTTACGGTGCCAGCCTTGAGAGCAACACCATCGACAAGTAACCACAAGTCCATTAATTTCCTATAGAGCTGAATGACCCGAGAAACTTGGTTAACGTGTGGACGGTCAACAAGCTAGTCAGATGTCTGCGCTTCTTTTTTTTTTTCCCTGCCAATGTGTTTTTTCATGAACGATAGTTCCACCTTAAAAGGTTCCCAGTTCTCAACAACTTGTATTTGACAGACCACAGGAATAAACGTCGCCTGGCTACATCCATTGTTTGGGGCGATGCTCAGTCAAAGTCAGGTTTTTGTTTATTTTCAATAGATGCTACATAATGTGCTTGCTAACTGGCTAGCTACGTTAACTCAAAGCACCGTTATGAAAGGCAATACCAGAGCAGCAAAAACTTTGTAGCTGCACGATAACACTACATAGATGCAATCTGTCAGAAGAGAGAGGCTCACAGTGTGAACACATTGAGATTCCAAATGGTATTGACCACCTGAAACTGAACTGTATTTTCAAGTAGGAAGCTCATATTTACCACCTTTCACCTATGACATGAATGCAGCACGAAACTGAAGATGCAAGGACTTGAGGAAGTGCTTGTGCCCTGGGAAGCTTTAGGACTCTTCAGCTTTTATTTCCTGTTCCAGGAAGAAGATGGCGGGCACCTTAAGAGAGCACTCC